>JAJGRX010000223.1:0-288729 GCA_025461125.1 Carex kokanica
GGTGGAGCGAAAACCAATTACAAAAAAAAAATCTAATTGCATAAATTTACATTTAATCTTTAATAATTATAACCATAAACTTCATTAATGGATTATATGCAAATTTTTACAGCTTAGATTGTTTTCAGTGTAATCACTAGATAACACTGAAAAAACATGAGATTTGCATTCACAACGCCGGCTAGGAGTTCCATTTTGACCAGGTGTCCAAATTGAATCTTGACCGTATATACAACATACTGTACATCCACACCTTCACTATAATAGAAAATAATTTTTTTGTTAATTTTGATTATCCTCTAATATCATATTAATATGTTTATGTGTTTCCCAATTGATTGATTGAATTTGTTCACATTATTTGATCTCTCTCTTGTTATTTTATTTTGCAATTAATATTGAGAAACTTATGAACTTATTTTAAGACAACATTAATCAGTTTAGACAAATAATTTTTTTGTTAATTTTGATTATCCTCTAATATCATGTTTATATGTTTTATGTGTTCCCCAATTGAATGAATTTGTTTCACATTATTTGATCTCTCTTGTTATTTTATTTTGCAATTAATGTTGAGAAACTTGAGAACTTATTTTAAGACAACATTAATCAGTTTATATTCTACTTGATGGCCCTTATCATGCAATTTCCATTAATTGATGGTGTTTGCATTTATATAGCAACTAATAATTCATTCTAACCACCACTTATTATCACACATAACAACACTAAATTTATTATTCATTTAATTTGCATGTAGCTCATTGCTCATGTCTCATGTATGCAAATAGTTACAACCAAAAATTCAGAACATAGACAATAAAATGTGTATAACAGAATTCTAACTTAATTGTTTAGTACGTATTGACCACATTTGTGTGCTTAATTTTAAATCCTTGGAGTTGTGTCTTTGTATTAGCTTCGAGCATCTATATTGGATTTTTTTTCTAATTATAATTTCAAATACAGTGTAGTATTTTTTTTTTTATTCATTAGATGTATGAGAATTTTATAATTAGCATTTTTTTTAAAAAGAAACACTTTCTAACTCTTAAGCCGACATTTTTAAAAATACCCAAAGTTAATTACGGATTAATAAAAATGTCCGGACCGCTTAACTTTTATTAAAAATGCCCAAACCGGCCATTTAATGGCCGGTCCCTATTTAAAAGGGAAACTGGCCATTAAATGGCCGGTCCCGTGATTTTTTTTTTCTATTTTAGTTTATTTTTAGACCCCATTAAATGGCCGGTCCCGTATTCTGCCGAATCTCGTGTTGTTTTCATTAGTCTCGTGTTGTTTCGTTTGATAATACATGCGCGAAAAAGAATTCAGAGTCACAATTAAATTCGCAGACATATCATTCAATTCAGTATCATCCACACAAAATATATTATTAAAAAATCCACACAAATTGCAAATAAAGTCCACACAAATTGGAAATAAAAAAAGTTCACAACATATAAATAAAAATGTGTGATAATAGGGATAAATCACCTCCTACTACTACTACGCCTAAAACTAAATCCGCGAAAGAAACCGCTTCCGGCAGATGGCCTACTAGATGGCTCTGCTTGGGTTCCAGACGTCCCTGCTTGGCTTCCAAGCGGTCCTGCTTGGCTTCCAGATGCCCTTGTTATACGCCTACTAGTTGACCTTCTCGGTTGGCTTCCAGATGGCTCCCCTTGCAGTCCAACCGCCTCACCTCCTAAAATAATTGCCTCTCCCATTGCTTCTGCAAACATAACAGAAGCATCTAAATGGCTTGTAGCGGGGAAACGCCGTGACCCTCCGGATACATTTGTCATTGCCCTAGCTGGGTCATTCTCGTACTAAGTGGTGGTTAGAATGAGCCTCTCATTACTTAGTAAGTTGGTGCAAATTGAAAGTAAATATAATTTTTGATCAATGTTACGTACCTCTTCGTTACCTATTGGTGGTGAAACATCGAGGTTGATGCCCCTTTCGCCTACCTTCTCATTCATCCATGGTCATTACATGACGAATGTGTTTTCGTCGCCCATGCCTAATCCAGCCTTGTGCGGGAAGAATTTTTGGTTCAGTATTAGGAGGCCAATCATTCATATTGTCAATGGGAGCAAACACCCTATTCCAAGTACTCTCAAGGTAGTCCACAGTGTACCAGTGTGCAACAAAGTCATCATCGTACCAGTTTCGGTTACGACAAACCGCCAACACATGAGCGCATGGAATTGAGGTTAACTGGATACCTTTGCAAGTACATTCCATTTGGTTGTCGGGACCACGTTTCACAATGTACATGAACTCCCTGCGTGTGAACTCCATAACTCCCATGTCATTGCGATTGCAAGGAACATACTCATTTGGAACTGAAACTTGGTACTGACCTTAGTCGTGCGTGTAACGCACCAAACGCATTGTTGCAGCTTTCGCCCATTTTCTCCTCAACTTCTCTAAAACACGGTCGGAAAACTTCTGGCCCTTGTTTTTTAATTCCATGGCTCGCTGTCACCGCTCAACAAACCCTTGGTTGCATTTGTAGAACGTATCCTCCACTATGGCAGCAACGAGCAGTCTACGGCATTCTCGGAAGACATTGTTGAGGCACTTAGAGCCGTTTGTTGTCATGATACCAAACCGGTATCCTCTATCACAGGTCTGGAAAATCTTCTCATAATTAGACGGCTCTGTCAAATCATTTGGACGAACTTTGCCAACCTTCCGTAAATATGCATTGCACCTTGGATTTAGCTGCACAAAACAAACAGATGTTATTTCATTTTCAGAGTAGAGTTACAAAAAATTAAACGAAATGTTATACATTAGAAATACCTTAGCAAACTCTTCGAACATCTCTTTCAACTTTCTTGGCTTCTTCTTCTTGGCTCCTAGTCTGAACCTTTGTCCGTACCACTTTTCTTTTCCACAGTTCTGGACCAGGTTGTCAGCAACATGCTGAATGCAAAACCTGTGCACAAAAAGCTCTAGAGACCATCCGTATTCTGCTGTCAGTGCAGCTTTGATCCTCTTGTGCTGGTCTGATATAACACAGACGAATTTATTATATCCAAGCACTTCATTCCTCAACCATTGTAAGAAGAAACCCCAGTTCTCGGCATCCTCCTTATGCATGATTGCAAATGCAAGAGGCAGCAATTGGTTCTCGGCATCATAGGCACAAGCTATCAAGAGCCTCCCCTCGTACCGCCCTGACAAGAAGCATGCATCTATGCTGATCACCGGTCTCAAGAACCGAAACGCTGCAATGCATGAACCAAAAGCCCAGGCGACGGCCCTGAACTGAACTTCGTCTCTTAATATTTCTCCTGTGTCTTTATCTCGTATCGGACTGGTCAGAAAATGGTACTTCGATCCGGGATTATTGACGCAAATTGCCATCAATAGTGGTCTCAGCAAGCCGTACGAATCCTCCCAACTCCCAAATTGTCGGGCTATTGTAAGCTCACGACCCCTCCATAGTCGGTTGTATTTCTGGGTTACTTTGTCATACACAGTCATAACACAGTTCCAGCCAATGCTCAGTTGCAATGGAAACTCCCGTCGTTCCTCCAACACAACGAGAAACCTACTATCCACCTACTAACCCAGAAACCTACTATCCATCTGCCCCCTAATCACGACCTCAATCAATACTCCAAATTTGTTCCCCACCTAGACCCGTGCATGAGGCGCCTTTACCATTCCCAGGACCAGTATACGATGAAGTTGGGTCGGATTTCAAAAATATTAATGATATTCTGGATAAACGTCTGCAAAGTGGGGATGAATACGATGGAGATAACTGGGACTCTGATCAGCTGGAGAGATGTGGGGAGATGGTCCAGTTGAAACAGCCGAAGGGCCTATTCGAAGCAGCTCTGCCTCAGTGCCGCTTAGCGGGCGAAGTGATATGCACCCGTTCCCAGGCTTCAATGATGTATCTGAGTTTAGAGAAGCAGATATTGGTTACTATGGGTAACGGATTGAGTACACAGGTGAGCTGGCCGCAAACCAATTTTTTAGAAGTAAAGATGAATTAATTAAGAATGAAGAAAAGTGTTAGGGACCGGATTCATGTGGTGTGCAAGGACCGGCGTTGTGGTTACGAACTTAGGGGAAAACTATCGGGATATATGCGTCGGTTATAACGAAGCAAGACAAGACTCACACATGCAGGACTGAGTATACAAGGGTCGACAATGAATGTCTGACGGCATAAATCATTACCGATATCATTGAGAACATCATTAAGACTGGCCCCTGTATGAGCATACAGTCGGTGACAAACTGTGTTATGACTGTGTATGACAAAGTAACCCCGAAATACAGCCGACTGTGGAGGGGTCGTGAGCTTGCAATAGCCCGACAATTTGGGAGTTGGGAGGATTCGTACGACTTGCTGAGACCACTATTGATGGCAATTTGCGTCAATAATCCCGGATCGAAGTACCATTTTCTGACTAGTCCGATACGAGATAAAGACACACGAGAAATATTAAGAGACGAAGTTCAGTTCAGGGCCGTCGCTTGGGCTTTTGGTTTATGCATTGCAGCGTTTCGGTTCTTGAGACCGGTGATCAGCATAGATGCATGCTTCTTGTCAGGGCGGTACGAGGGGAGGCTCTTGATAGCTAGTGCCTATGATGCCGAGAACCAATTGCTGCCTCTTACATTTGCAATCGTGCATAAGGAGGATGCCGAGAACTGGGGTTTCTTCTTACAATGGTTGAGAAATGAAGTGCTTGGATATAATAAATTCGTCTGTGTTATATCAAACCAGCACAAGGGGATCAAAGCTGCACTGAGAGCAGAATACGGATGGTCTCTAGAGCTTTTTGTGCACAGGTTTTGCATTCAGCATGTTGCTGACAACCTGGTCCAGAACTGTGGAAAAGAAAAGTGGTACGGACAAAGGTTCAGACAAGGAGCCAAGAAAGTTGAAAGAGATGTTCGAAGAGTTTGCTAAGGTATTTCTAATGTATAACATTTCGTTTAATTTTTTTGTAACTATACTCTGAAAATGAAATAACATCTATTTGTTTTGTGCAGCTAAATCCAAGGTGCAATGCATATTTACGAAAGGTTGGCAAAGTTCGTCCAAATGATTTGACGGAGCCGTCTAATTATGAGAAGATTTTCCAGACCTGTGATGGAGGATACCGGTTTGGTATCATGACAACAAACGGCTCTGAGTGCCTCAATAATGTCTTCCGGGAATGCCGTAGACTGCCCATTGCTCCCATAGTGGAGGATACGTTCTACAAATGAAACCAATGGTTTGTTGAGCGGCGACAGCGAGCCATGGAATTAAAAGACAAGGGCCAGAAGTTTTCTGACCGGGTTTTGGAGAAGTTGAGGAGAAAATGGGCGAAAGCTGTAACAATGCGTTTGGGGTGTTACACGCACGGACAAGGTCAGTACCAAGTTTCAGTTCCAAATGAGTATATTCCTTGCAATCACAACGACATGGGAGTTATGAAGTTCACACGCAGGGAGTTCATGTACATTATGAAACACGGTCGCGACAACCAAATGAAATGTGATTGCAGAGGTATCCAGTTAACCTATATTCCATGTACTCATGTATTAGCAGTTTGTCGTAACTGAAACTGGTGCGAGGACGACTTTGTTGCACACTGGTACACTGTGGACTACCTCGAGAGTACTTGGAGTGGGGTGTTTGCTCCCATTGGTAATATGACAGATTGGCCTCCCAATACTGAACCAAAAATTATCCCCGCACAATGATGGATTAGGCATGGGCAGCGAAAACACATCCGTCATGTAATGACAATGGATGAACTGGAAGGTAGACGAATAGGGCATCAACCTCGACATTCCACTGTCGATAGGCAATGAAGAGGTACGTAACATTCATAAAAATTATATTTACTTTCAATTTGCACCAAATTACTAAGTAATATATACAAATGAAGAGACAAGAACCGTAGCCAATGAGTACGAGAATGACCCAGCTAGGGCAAGGGCAAGTGTATCCGGAGGCAGAGGCGAGGCCACATAGGCCCAGGGGTAGGCACTTGCCTACCCCTGGAAATTTTTTTTTTGTTGGACCGGGCTTTAATTTCGTTTTGCCTACCCCTGAAAATGTATCTTGCCTACCCCAGCCCAGCAGCCCAATACGGTAACGCCAGCCCAAGCCACTGAGCCGAAGAGAAAAAAGAGAAAAAGGTTATTAATCGCGATTCACTGAGCCCAATACGGTAACGCCTACCCCTGGAAATGTATATTTTTCTCACTGTATTTCTCTGTTGAATGATTGGGCCAGTGTATATAGATATGAATGCAAACGGTTAGTAGCCTAATTAATTTCATGATTTATTGGGCCAGTTAGGCGATGGTAAATGAGCAGAGCAAATTAGTGTGATTAAAAGACCCACAACAACAAAGTAGGCACTTTTTGCGACGGAACTTCGTCGCTAAAAGTACCGTCGCAAAAGAAAAAGCACGTTTATGACGGTACTCCGTCACAAAAAGTCACTTTTTATCCTCGCGAAAAGTGCCTGTCTTTTGTAGTGACCAACGCCAACAGGTACAATGCTGCTCTATCTCCACAATATTGGACCCGAACCCGTTAATTTCTTGAATCCGAACCTGAATTGTGTCTCGAATTGTGTCTTGAATTGTGTCTTGAGTAGAGTATTAATATATTTCTTGCCTTTTTTTTGAATTGTGTCTTGAATCCGAACCCGAACCCGAACCCGTTAATTTATTCGAACCCGAATCCAATTTTTGCCTACCCCTAACTCAATTCCTAGCCTCGCCACTGTCCGGAGGGTCACGGCGTTCCCCCGCTACAAGCTATTTAGATGCTTCTGTTATGTTTGCAGAAGCAATGGGAGAGGCAATTATTTTAGGAGGTGAGGCGGTTGGACTGCAAGAGGAGTCATCTGGAAGCCAACCAAATCCGCTTGGAAGCCAAGCAGGGACGTCTGGAACCCAACCAAATATTCAGGTTCCACCAACTCTACTATATTGTTCTTGGGAAAGCTTGATATTTTTTGTTGACTTTTTATTCTCAATTAATTTTTTATTTGTTTCCTAGTTATCACGATGGACTCGAGAAACGGGTAGAAATCGGAAATTCAGGCATGTTCAGACCTGAGATGCTTCCCATGGGCCTTCCTGAAGATGTCTATGTTATCGCATGGGGTCTCTCTCTTGAAAGGTATATCATGGGGTTGACCTCCTATCCCTTATTTCTTACTCTCTTTAGGGTTTGCAATGTTTTTAAGATTTGAATTTGTACATACAATAAAGTGGAAATAATAAGCTGTTATTCCAAGAGAATAACAGGAACCTGTTATTCCAAGAGAATAACAGGAACCTGTTATTCCGATCCTAACCGTTCAAATTTTTCTATGCGTGAATCTCAACGAAGATCAACGGTTGGAATTGGAATAATAGGTTACTGTTATAACAGCAGATTTATTTCCCAATACAGTGGGATCATTGAACTTGTGATCATAGAAGGCAAAATCGGCCGTTCCGGAGCGGGATCGGACGGTGCCGATCCGATTTCAGGCTGATTTATGCGGGTAGTGCAGATTTCGGCCAATTTCGGCCGTTCCGGTCAGATTTCGGCCCGTTCCAGTCAAATTTTGGCCGAAACGTGAATTTAAACAAACACAACTTTTTTCAGCTGCGTGGATCGAACCCAACTTTTGTTGTTATATAACACAACTTATTAATATATATAACAATTATAATTCACTAATTTGTACCAATCCATTCAATCACCGATTTGTAATGCTTGTATTATATTGTATTAGTAGATTATTTGATTGTAATAATATTTCTAAATTTTTTTTATCAATTTTTTCCTATTTTTTAGTATAAAACAAGCTTCTGGCAAAAAAGTCCGATTTTCCGATCCAATTTGGCCGATTCCGACCGATTTTTCCGATCCGGATCGGGATCAGACAGGGCCGATCCCGATTCCAATTCCGATTTTTCCTTCTATGCTTGTGATAGTGCACAGTAATAAAGATCTCATGGGCATTTTTTTTATTAAATATTGTAATTTAAAAAGTAGGCTGCCTCATGGAAATGGTAGAAACACCTTATGTTACTATAATATATTATTTGCTGACATGGTTCTTCCTTTTGAACCAGGCCTACAATGATTTTGTATGCAATAAGTAATATATATCAGAGATCTCTTTGGGCCTAAGGTACATTTTTTGTAGTTCCTTTTTGAGTAATATAATTAACGGTTATATCTTGGTTTGATTTGCTACTAGAGATGATATTGAGCTAATTCTTCACTGTATATTAATTGCAGGTCGATTTCAACCTCATAAAGAACAATCCAATCTGTCGACTGGGTCTCTAGAGAATTAATTTTATTTTAGTTTTTGGAGTGATTTGTGACCCAGGTACTAACATCCTATAAATTTGCGACGTGCAATTTGTATATACATCTAAAATTACAAAGTGATTTACTGGTATTTGCGCATGTGAAGTAATTAATTTGGCATAACATAAGTTTGTCTTCCCCCATGATAGTATATGAAAGAAATACATTTGAGACTGAAATTTAAGTAACAATTTCAATTAAAAAGAGTAAATAGTGAAGGCAAAAGGGTATAGATTGCTCATCAACCAAGTTTGCTCTTCTTACTGGTAGAAATTCACAAAATATAAGTCCCTATTATATATATGTTAGAGTTACTTTGGGTTCTGTAATGTTCTATGATGTATTTTTGTTTCGTTACGTTGTTAAATTGAAGGAAATAAATTTGAAGCTTTTGTTTTTTTTTTGTAAATAAAGATTGGTGGTTTAGTAATCCAGCTTTTTAATATCTATGAGGGGTCCTTCATTCTAGTTTTGAATCTGCAACCTCTAACATGGATCATGTTGTACTTGTCACTAGATCAAAAGCTAATTTATAAAGTTTTAAGTTCTAGTTAATTAATTTTATTATTACGGCACTTATTAAAATGGGCAATTTCATTGAAATTTGAGCCTTCAAATATGTAGGCAAACATGTGGTTACATGAATAATGTAGACTCAATAACAAAAAGATCATGCCTGAATTTCAAGTAAAATAAAAAATGCGAAAATGAAGAAATATTTGCAAAAGTTCTATTAGAGTGTTGTATTAGAGTTGTAACTACCATCTTCTAATTTTGCCATCTAATGATACAATTATAGTGTCACAATAAACTACAATTAGAGTGTTTGTGAGTGCCGCAATGAACTTCAATTAAATAGTTGTATTTGGGTTGTAATTACCCTCTTCTCTTGTCATTTGCCGACACTACTAGAGTGCTGCAATGACATTCAATTAGAGTGCTGTATTAGGATTGCAACTACCATCTTCTCTTGTCATCTATCGACACAACTAGAGTGCTACAAAGACCTTCAATTAGATTATTGTATTAGAGTTGCAACTACTCTCTTCTCTTACCACATGACGACACAACCAGAGTGCCGCAATGACTTTTGTATTAGGGTTGCAAATACCCTTTTTTTGTCATCTAACGACACAACTGGAGTGCCGCAATGAACTTCAATTAAAGTGTTGTATTTGGGTTGCAACTATCATCTTCTCCTGTCATCTGCCGACACTACTAGAGTGCTGCAAAGACTTTCAATTATAATGTTGCATTAGGGTAGCAATTACCCTCTTCTCTTGTCATTCGGAGACACTAATAGAGTCCTGCAAAGACCTCCAATTAGAGTGTTGTATTAGGGTTGCAACTACTCTCTTTCCTTGCCATTTGGCGACACTACCAGAGTGCTGCAAAAATCTTCAATTAGAGTGTTGTAATTGCCCTCTTGTCTTTCCATCTAATGACACAATGAGAGAGTTGCAAAGACATTCAATTAGAGTGTTGTATTAGTGTTGCAATTATCCTCTTCTATTTTCATCCGACAAAACTATTAGAATGCTGCAAAGATCTTCAATTTGAGTGTTGTATTAAGGTTGCAACTTCTCTCTTCTTGTGCTATATAATGACACAACTTTATTAGGGTTTCAACCACCCTTTTCTCATTCCATCCGGTGATACTATTAAAGTGCTGCAAAGACTTTCAATTAGAGTTGCAACTACAATCTTCTCTTGCCATCTAACGACACAACAAGAGTGTGGCACCCTCTTCAAAACGCTCGGATGGAGGGGATGTTGCAACTACAATCTTCTCTTGCCATCTAACGACGCAACTCGAGTGCTACAAAAAACTTCAATTTGAGTGTTGTATTAGGGTTGCAACTAGAGTGCTGAAAGGACCTTCAATTAAAGTGTTGTATCTGGGTTACAACTACCCTCTTCTCTTGTCATCTGCCGACATTACTAGAGTGCTGCAAAGACCTTCAATTAGAGTGTTGTGTTAGAGTTGCAACTACCATCTTCTCTTGCCATCTGTCGACACAACTAGAGTGCTGCAAAGATAATCAATTATATTGTTGTATTAGAGTTGCAACTACCCTCTTCTCTTACCACATGACGACAAAACTAGAGTGCTGCAATGACTTTCAATTAGAGTTTCGTATTAGGGTTGCAAATACCATTTTCTTTTGTCATTTAACACCACAACTGGAGTGCCGCAATGAACTTTAATTAAAGTGTTGTATTTGGGTTGCAACTACCCTCTTCTCCTATCATGTGCCGACATTACTAGAGTGCTGCAAAGACCTTCAACTAGAGTGTTGCATTAGAGTTGCAATTACCCTCTTCTCTTGTCATTCGGAGACACTACTAGAGTGCTGCAAAAACCTTCAATTAGAGTGTTGTATATGGGTTGCAACTACCATCTTCTCTTGCCATGTGTTGACACTACCAAAGTGTTGCAAAGACCTTCAATTAGATTGTTGTATTAGAGTTGCAACTACCCTCTTCTCTTACCACATGACGAAACAACAAGAGTGCTGCAATGACTTTCAATTAAAGTTTTGTATTAGGGTTTCAAATACCCTCTTCTTTTGTCATCTAATGACACAACTGGAATGCCCCAATGAACTTCAATTAAAGTGTTGTATTTGAGTTGCAACTACCCTCTTCTCCTGTCATGTGCCGATACTACTAGAGTGCTACAAAGACCTTCAACTAAAGTGTTGCATTAGGGTTGCAATTACCCTCGTCTCTTGTCATTCGGAGACACTACTTGAGTGCTGCAAAAAAACCTTCAATTAGAGTGTTGTATTAGTGTTGCGACTACCCTCTTCTATTTCCATCTTGTAATACTATTAGATTGCTGCAAAGACCTTCAATTAGAGTTTTTTTATTAGGGTTGCAACTGTCCTCTTCTCTACCCATCTTGTGATATTAGGGTGCTGCAAAGACCTTCAATTAGAGTGTTGTATTAGAGTTGCAACTATCATCTTCTCTTGCCATCTAACGACACAATTATAGTGTCGCAATGAACTACAATTAGAGTGTTTGTGAGTGCCGCAACGAAGTTCAATTAAAGTGTTGTATTTGGGATGCAACTATCCTCTTCTCTTGTCATCTATTGACACTACTACAGTGCTACAAAAACGTTCAATTAGAATGTTGCATTAGGGTTGCATTTACCCTCTTCTCTTGTCATTCGGAGACATTACTAGAGTGCTGCAAAGACCTTCAATTAGGGTGTTGTAATTGCCCTCTTGTCTTTCCATCTAAAGACACAACGAGGGAGTTGCAAAGATATTTAATTAGAGTGTTATATTAATGTTGCAACTACCCTCTTCTATTTCCATCTGGTGATATTCCTAGAGTGCTGCAAACACCTTCAATTAGAGTGTTGTGTTAAGGTTGCAACTTCCCTCTTCTCGTGCTATCTAACGACACAACTTGAGTGATGCAAATACCTTCATTTTAAGTGTTTTATTAGGTTTTCAACTAACCTCTTCTTTTTCCATCCAGCGATACTATTATAGTGCTGCAAAAACCTTCAATTGGAGTTGCAACTACAATCTTCTCTTGCCATATAACGACACAACTGGTATGCTGCAATGAACTTCAATTAAAGTGTTGTATTAGGGTTGCAACTACCCTCTTCTCTTGTCATCTGCCGACACCACTAGAGTGCCGCAAAGACCTTCAATTATAATGTTGCATTAGGGTTGCAATTACCCTCTTCTCTTGTCATTCGGAGACACTACTAGAGTGCTGCAAAGACCTTCAATTAGAGTATTGTATTAGAGTTGCAGCTACCATCCTCTCTTGCCATTTGGCGACACTACCAGAGTGCTACAAAGATCTTCAATTACAGTTGTAATTGCCCTCTTGTCTTTCTATCTAAAGACACATAAAGAGAGTTGCAAAGATATTTAATTAGAGTGTTGTAATAATGTTGCAACTACCCTCTTCTATTTCTATTTGGCGATATTACTTGACTGCTGCAAAGACCTTCAATTAGAGTGTTGTATTAAGGTTGCAACTTTCCTCTTCTCGTGCTATTTAACGACACAACTTGAGTGATGCAAATACCTTCAATTCGAGTGTTCTATTAGGGTTTCAACTACCCTATTCTCTTTCCATCCGACAATACTACTAAAGTGCTGTAAAGACCTTCAATTGGAGTTGCAACTACCCTCTTCTATTGTCATCTGCCGACACTATTAGAGTGCTGCAAAAACCATCAATTATAATGTTGCATTAGGGTTGCAATTACCCCCCTTCTCTTATCATTCGGAGACACTACTAGAGTGTTGCAAAGATCATCAATTGGAGTGTTGTATATGGGTTGAAACTACCCTCTTCTCTTGCCATCTGCCGACACTACTAGAGTGCTGCAATGACCTTCAATTAGAGTTTTGTGCTAGGGTTGAAACTACCATCTTCTCTTGCCATCTGTCGACACAACTAGAGTGCTGCAAAGACCTTCAATTAGATTGTTGTATTAGAGTTGCAACTACCCTCTTTTCTTACCATATGACGACACAACAAGAGTGCTGCAATGACTTTCAATTAGAGTTTCTATTAGGTTTGCAAATACCCTTTTCTTTTGTCGTCTAACGACACAACTGGAGTGTCGCAATGAACTTCAATTAAAGTGTTGTATTTGGGTTGCAACTACCCTCTTCTCTAGTCATGTGCCAACACTACTAGAGTGCTGCAAAGACCTTCAACTAGAGTGTTGCATTAGGGTTTCAATTACCATCTTCTCTTCTCATTCGGAGACATTACTAAAGTGCTGCAAAAACCTTCAATTAATGTGTTGTATTAGGGTTGTCACTTCCCTTTTCTCTTGCTATATAACAACACAACTTGAGTGCTGCAAATACCTTCAATAAGAATGTTTTATTAGGGTTGCAACTACCCTCTTATCTTTCCATCCGGCGATACTATTAGAGTGCTGCAAAGACCTTCAATTAGAGTGTTGTATTAGAGTTGCAACTGCCATCTTCTCTTGCCATCTAACGACACAATTAGAGTGTCGCAATGAACTTCAATTAGAGTGTTTGTGAGTGCCGTAATGAAGTTCAATTAAAGTGTTGTATTTAGGTTGCAACTACCCTCTTCTCTTGTCATCTACCGACACTACGAGAGTGCTGCAAAGACTTCAATTAGAGTGTTGTATTAAGGTTGCAACTACCATATTCTCTTACCATTTGTCAACACTACTAAGTGCTGCAAAGACCTTCAATTAGATTGTTGCATTAGAGTTGCAACTACCCTCTTCTCTTACCACATGACGACACAACAAGAGTGTTGCAATGACTTTTAATTAGAGTTTTGTATTAGGGTTGCAAATACCCTCTTCTTTTGTCATCTAACGACACAACTGGGTGCCGTAATGAACTTCAATTAAAGTGTAGTATTTGGGTTGCAACTACCCTCTTCTCTTGTAATGTGCTGACACTACTAGAGTGTTGCAAAGACATTCAATTAGAGTGTTGCATTAGGGTTGCAACTACCCTCTTCTCTTGTCATTCGGAAACACCACTAGAGTACTGCAACGACCTTTAATTAGAGTATTATTGTATTAGGATTTCAACTACCCTCTTCTCTTGCCATCTATCGATACTACTAGAGTGCTGTAAAGATCTTCAATTACAGCGTTGTAATTGCCCTCTTGTCTTTCTATCTAACGACACAACAAGAGAGTTGCAAAGACATTTAATTAGAGTGTTGTATTAGTGTTGCAACTACCCACTTCTATTTCCTTCTGGCGATACTGCAAGAATGCTGCAAAAACCTTCAATTAGAGTGTTGTATTAAGGTTGCAATTTTCCTAAAGTGCTGCAAAGAACTTCAATTAGAGTGTAGTATTTGGGTTGCAACTACCGTCTTCTTCTGTCATCTACCGACACTACTAGAGTGCTGCAAAGACCTTCAATTAGAGTGTCATATTTGAGGTGCAATTACCTTCTTCCGTTGTCATTTTGAGACACTACTAGAGTGCTGCAAAGACCTTCAATTAAAATGTTGTATTAGGGTTGCAATGACTCTCTTGTATTGCAATCTGGCGACACTACCAGAGTGCTGGAAAGATCTTCAATTAGAGTGTTGTAATTGCCCCCAAGTCTTTCCATCTAACGACCCCAACTAGAGAGTTGCAAAGACATTTAATTACAGTGTTATATTAGTGTTGCAACTATCCTCTTCTATTTCCAACCGGTAATAGTACTAGAGTGCTGCAAAGATCTACAATTATAGTGCAGCATTGAGGTTGCAACTTCTAACGACATAACTTGAGTGATGCAAATATCTTCAATTCGTGTATTTTATTAGGGTTTCAACTACCCTCTTCTCTTTCCATCCGGCAATATTATTAAAGTGCTGCAAAGACCATTAATTAGAGTTGTTAATACTATCTTCTCTTGCTATCTAACGACACAACTAGAGTGCTCCAAAGAACTTCAATTTGAGTGTTGTTTTAGGGTTGCAAGTACCCTCTTCTGTTGTCAACTGCCGACAATACTAGAGTGTTGCAATGACCATCAATTAGAGTGTTGTATTAGGGTTGCAACGGCCCTCTTCTCTTTCCATCTAACAACACTACTAGTGTGTTGCAATGACTTTCAATTAGAGTGTTGTATTAGGGTTGCAACTACCCTCTTCTCTTTCCATCTAACAACACTACTAGTGTGCTGCAATGGCCTTCAATTAGAGTGTTGTATTAGGGTTGCAACTACCCTCTTCAATTAGAGTGTTGTAATTGCCCTCTTATCTTTCCATATAACGACACAACTAGAGAGTTGCAAACAAATTTGATTAGAGTGTTGTATTAGTGTTGCAACTGCCATCTTCTTTTTCCATTCGGCGATACTACTAGAGTCCTGCAAAGACCTTCAATTAATGTGTTGTTTTAGGGTTGTAACTTCCCTATTCTCTTGCTATTTAACAACACAACTTGAGTGCAGCAAATACCTTCAATAGGAATGTTTTATTAGGGTTGCAACTACCCTTTTCTCTTTCTATCCGGAGATACTAGAGTGCTACAAAGACCTCCAATTAGAGTGTTGTATTTGTGTTGCAACTTCCTTCTTCCCTTGCCATCTAACGACACAATTAGAGTGTCGCAATAAACTACAATTAGAGTGTTTGTGAGTGCTGCAATGAAATTCAATTAAACTGTCGTATTTGGGTTGCAATTACCCTCTTCTCTTGTCACCTCCCGACACTACTAGAGTGTTGCAAAGACGTTTAATAAGAGTGTTGCATTAGGGTTGCAATTACCCTCTTCTCTTGTCATTCGGAGACACTACTATAGTGCTGCAATGATCTTCAATTAGAGTGTTGCATTAATGTTGCAACTACTCTCTTCTCTTGCCATCTGGCGACACTACCAGAATGCTGCAAAGATCTTCAATTAGAGTGTTGTAATTGCCCTCTTGTCTTTCCATCTAACGATATAATTAGAGAGTTGTAAAGACATTCAATTAATGTGTTGCATTAGTGTTTCAACTATCATCTTCAATGTCCATCTTGTAATACTACTAGTGTGCTGCAAAGACCTTCAATTTGAGTGTTGTATAACGGTTGCAACTTTCCTCTTCTCTTGCCATCTAACAACACTACTAGAGTGCTGCAATGGCCTTCAATTGGAGTGTTGTATTACGGTTGCAAGTACCCTATTCAATTAGAGTGTTGCAACTACCGTCTTCTTTTGCCCTCGAACGACACAACTAGAGTGATGCAACTACCCACTTCTTTTGCTATATGGCGACACTACCAGAGTGCTGCAATGATAATCAATTAGAGTGTCGTAATTGCCCTCTTGTCTTTCCATCTAATGACACAACAAGAGAGTTGCAAAGAACTTCAATTAGAGTATTGTATTTGGGTTGCAACTACCCTCTTCTCTTTAATATGCCGACACTACTAGAGTGCTGCCATGATTTTCAATTTGAGTGTTGTATTTGGGGTGGGAACTGCCCTCTTCTCTTTCCATCTAACAACACTACTTGTGTGTTGTATTAGGATTGCAACAACCCAACTACCCTCTTCTTTTGCAGTTTGGTGACACAACCAGAGTGCTACAAAGATCTTCAATTTGAGTGTCGTAATTACCCTCTTCTCTTGCCTTTCCATCTAACGACACAATAAGAGAGTTGCAAAGACATTCAATTAGAGTGTTGTATTAGTGTTGCCACTGTCCTCTTCTATTTCCATCTGGAGATACTACTAAGGTGCTGCAAAGACCTTCAATTGCAAAGTTGTATTAGGGTTGCAACTTCCCTCTTCTCGTGCTATCTAATGACACAACTTGAGTGCTGCAAATGCCTTCAATTAGAGTGTTTTATTAGGGTTGCAACTGTCCTCTTCCCTTTCCATCCGGCAATATATTAGAGTGTTGTATTAGAGTTGCAATTGTCATCTTCTCTTGCCATATGACGACACAATTAGAGTGTCGCAATGAACTACAATTAGAGTGTTTGTGAGTGCTGCAATTAAAGTGTCGTATTTGGGTTGCAACTACCCTCTTCTCTTGTCATCTACCGACACTACTAGAGTGCAACAAAGACGTTCAATTAGAGTGTTGCATTAGGGTTGCAATTCCCTCTTCTCTCATCACTCGGAGACACTACTAGAGTACTGCATTTTTCTTCAATTAAAGTGTTGTATTAAGATTGTAACTACTCTTCTCTTGCCATCTAGCGACACTACAAGAGTGTTGCATATATAGATCTTCAATTAGAGTGTTGTAATTGCCCTCTTGTATTTCCTTCTAACGATACAACAAGAGAGTTGCAAAGACATTCAATTAGAGTGTTGTATTAGTGTTGCAACTATCCTCTTCTATTTCCATCTGGCAATACTACTAGGGTGCCGCAAAGACCTTCAATTTCAGTGTTGTATTATGGTTGCAACTTCTCTCTTATCTTGCCATCTAGCAACACTACTAGAGTGCTGCAATGGCCTTCAATTAGAGTGTTGTATTAGGGCGCAACTACCCTCTTCAATTAGAGTGTTGTAATTGTCCTCTTGTCTTTCCATATAACGACACAACTAGAGAGTTGCAAAAACATTCAATTAGAGTGTTGTATTAGGGTTGCAACTACCATCTTCTCTTGCCATTTAACGACACAACTAGACTGCTGCAAAAACCTTCAATTAATGTGTTGTATTAGGGTTGTAACTTCCCTCTTCTCTTGCTATCTAACGACACAACTTGAGTCCTACAAATACCTTCAATAAGAATGTTTTATTAGGGTTGCAACTACCCTTTCCTCTTTTCATTCAGTGATACTATTAGAGTGTTGCCAAGACCTTCAATTAGAGTGTTGTATTAGTGTTGCAACTGTCATCTTCCCTTGCCATCTAACGACACAATTAGAGCGTCGCAATTAACTACAATTAGAGTGTTTGTGAGTGCCGCAATGAAATTCAATTGAAGTGTCGTATTTGGGTTGCAACTACTCTCTTCTCTTGTCATCTCCCGAGACTACTAGTGTTGCAAAGACGTTCAATAAGAGTGTTGCATTCAGGTTGCAATTACCCTCTTCTGTTGTCATTCGGAGACACTTCTTGATTGCTGCAATGATACTCAATTAGAGTGTTGTATTAGGGTTGCAACTGCTCTCTTCTCTTGCAATCTGGCGACACTACCAAAATGCTGCAAAGATCTTCAATTGGAATGTTGTAATTGACCTTTTGTCTTTCCATCTAACGAGACAATTAGAGAGTTGCAAAGACATTCAGTTAGAGTGTTGTATTAGTGATTCAACTATCCTCTTCTATTTCTATCCGGTAATACTACTAGAGTGCTGCAAAGACCTTCAATTTGAGTGTTGTATTATCGTTGCAACTTTCCTCTTCTCTTGCAATCTAACAACACTACTAGAGTGTTTCAATAGCCTTCAATTAGAGTATTGTGTTAGGGTTCCAACAACCCTCTTCAATTATAGTGTTGTAATTGCCCTCTTGTACTTCCATATAACAACACAACTATAGAGTTGCAAAGACATTCAATTAGAGTGTTGTAATTGCCCTCTTGTATTCTCATATAACAACACAACTAGAGAGTTGCAAAGACATTCAATTAGAGTGTTATATTAGGGTTGCAACTACCATCTTCTCTTGCCATCTGCCGACACTACTAGAGTGCTACAATGACTTTCAATTAAAGTGTTGCATTAAGGTTGCAATTACCATCTTGTCTTGTAATTCGGAGACACTACTAGAGTGTTGCAATGATATTCAATTATAGTGTTGTAATTGCACTCTTGTCTTGCCATCTAACAACAAAACAAGAAAGTTGGAAGGACCTTCAATTAGAGTGTTGTATTAAGGTTGCAACTTCTCTCTTCTCGTGCTATCTAACGACACAACTTGAGTGATGCCAATACCTTCAATTTGAGTGTTTTATTAGGGTTTCAACTACCCTCTTCTCTTTCCATCCAGCGATACTGTAAAAGTGCTGTAAAGACCTTCAATTGGAGTTGCAACTACAATCTTCTCTTGCCATCTAACGACACAACTAGGGCGATGCAAAGAAGTTAAATTAGAGTGTTGTATTTGGGTTGCAACTAACCTCTTCTCTTGTAATCTAACGACTTAACTATAGTGCTGCAAAGACCTCCAATTAGAGTGTTGTATTAGGGTTGCAACTACTCTCTTCTCTTGCCATCTGGCGACACTACCAGAATGCTGCAAAGATCTTCAATTAGAGTGTTGTAATTGCCCTCTTGTCTTTCCATCTAACGATATAATTAGAGAGTTGTAAAGACATTCAATTACAGTCTAGTATTAGTGTTGGAACAACCTCCTTTTATTTCCATCTGGTGATACTACTAGAGAGCTGCCAATACCTTCAATTAAAGTGCGACAAAGGCCTCTAATTGAGGTTGCAACTACAATCTTCACCTGCCATCTAACGACACAACTAGAGTACTACAAAGAACTTCAATTGGAGTGTTGTATTTGGGAATGCAACTACCCTCTTCTCTTGTCATCTGCCGACACTACTAGAGTGCTGCAATGACTTTCAATTAGTGTTGTATTTGGGTTGCAACTACCCTCTTCTCTTGTCATTTGCCGACACTACTAGAGTGCTGCAATGACTTTCAATTAGTGTTGCATTAGGGTTGCAATTACCATCTTCTCCTGTCATTCGGAGACACTACTAGAGTGCTGCAAAGACACAACTATAGTGCTGCAAAGACCTTCAATTAGAGTGTTGTTTTTGGTTTGCGACTTCCCTCTTCTCTTGTCCTTTGTCGACACAACTAGAGTGCTGCAAAGACTTTCAATAGCAGTGTAGTATTTGGGTTGCAACTACCATCTTCTCTTATCATCTGTCGACATTACTATAGTGCTGCAAAGATCTTCAATTAAATGTTGTATTAGAGTTGCAAACAACCCTCTTCTCTTACCACACGACGGCACAACAAGAGTGCTACAATGACTTGAAATTAGAGTTTTGTATTAGGGTTACAAATACCCTCTTCTTTTGTCATCTAACGACACAACAGGAATGCCGCAATGAACTTCAATTAAAGTGAAGTATTTGGGTTGCAATTACCCTCTTCTCTTGTCATGTGCCTACAGTACTAGCTAGCTAGAGTGCTGCAAAGACATTCAATTAGGGTGTTGCATTAGTGCTGCAATTACCCTCTTCTCTTGTCATTCGGAGACACTTCTAGAGTGGTGCAACGACCTTCAATTAGAGTATTGTATTAGGTTTCGAACTACTCTCTTCTCTTGCCATCTGGCAATACTACTAGGGTACTGCAAAGAACTTCAATTACAGTGTTGTAATTGCCCTCTTCTCTTTCCATCTAAACAACAAGGGAGTTGCAAAGACATTTAATTGTAGTGTTGTATTAGTGTTGGAACTACTCTCTTCTATTTCCATCTGGCAAAACCAATAGAGTATTGTATTACGGTTGCAACTGCCCACTTCTCTTACCACATTACGACACAACTAAAGTGTTGCAATGGCTTTCAATTAGAGTTTTGTATTAAGGTTGCAAATAACCTCTTCTTTTCTCATCTAACGACAGAACTGGAGTGCCGCAATGAACTTCAGTTAAAGTGTTGTATTTTGGTTCCAACTACCCTCTTCTCCTGTCATGTGATGACACTACTAGAGTGCTACAAAAACCTTCAATTATAGTGTTGTAAGAGTAGCAACTATCCTCTTCTCTTACCACATGACGCCACAACTGGAGTGTGCAATGACCTTGAATAGAGTTTTGTATTAGAGTTGCAAATACCCTCTTCTTTTGTCATCTAACTTCACAACTAGAGTGCTGCAATGAACTTCAATTAAAGTGTTGTATTCGGGTTGCAACTACCCTCTTCTTCTGTCATCTGCCAACACTACTAGAGTGGTGCAAAGACCTTCAAATAGAGTGTTGCATTAGGGTTGCAATGACCCTCTTGTCATCTATCGACACAACTAGAGTGCTGCAAAGACCTTCAATTAGAGTGTAGTATTTTGGTTGCAACTACCCTCTTCAATTAGAGAGTTGTAATTGCCCTCTTGTCTTTCCATATAACGATACAACTAGAGAGTTATAAAGACATTCAATTAAAGTGTTGTATTATTGTTGCAACTACCCTCTTCTATTTCCATCTGGCGATACTACTAGAGTGCTGCAAAGACTTTCAATTAATGTGTTGTATTAGGGTTGTCACTTCCCTCTTCTCTTGCTATCTAACAACACAACTTGAGTGCTACAAATATCTTCAATAAGAATATTTTATTAGGGTTACAACTACCCTCTTATCTTTCCATCCGGCAATACTATTAAAGTGCAGCAAAGACCTTCAATTAGAGTGTTGTATTAGAGTTGCAACTGTCATCTTCTCTTGCCATCTAACAACACAATTGGAGTGTCGCAATGAACTACAATTAGAGTGTTTGTGGGTGCAGCAATCAAAATTCAATTAAAGTGTTGTATTTGACTTGCAACTACCCTCTTTTTTTATCATCTGCCGACACTACTAGAGTGCTGCAAAGACGTTCAATTAGAGTGTGCATTAGGGTTGCAATTACCCTCTTCTCCTGTCATTCGACAACACTACCAGAGTGCTGCAAAGATCTTCAACTAGAGTGTTGTAATTGCCCTCTTGTCTTTTACGTAACGATACAATTAGGGAGTTTCAAAGACATAAATTAGAGTGTTGTATTAGTGTTGGAACTCTCCTCTTTTATTTCCCTCTGGTAATACTACTAGAGTGCTTCAAAGATCTTCAATTTGAGTGTTGTATTATGGTTGCAACTTCGGTCTTCTCTTGCCATCTAATAACATTGCTAGAGTGCTGCAATGACCTTCAATTAGAGTGCTGTATTAGGGTTGCAATTACCCTCTTCTCTTGCCGCCTAGCGACACAACTAGAATGGTGTAAAGACCATCAATTAGAGTGTTGTAATAGGGATGCAACTACCCTCTTCTTTTGCCATCTGGCGACACTACCAGAGTGCTGCAATGATCATCAATTAGAGTGTCGTAATTGCCCTCTTGTCTTTCCATCTAATGACACAACAAGAGAGTTGCAAAGACACTCAATTAGAGTGTTGTATTAGTGTTGCAACAACCGCCTTCTATTTCCATCTGGTGATACTAGTAGAGTGCTACAAAGACCTTCAATTAGAGTGTTTTATTGGGGTTGCAACTTCCTTCTTCTCAAGTAATCTAACGACACAACTTGAGTGCTGCAAATACCTTCAATTAGAGTGTTTTATTAGGGTTGCAACTGCCTACTTCTCTATCCATCCGGCAATACTATTTGAGTGTTGCAAAGACCTTCAATTAGAGTGTTGCAACTTCCATCTTCTCTTGCCCTCTAACGACACAATGAGAGTGTCGCAATGAACTACAATTAGAGTGTTTGTGAGTGCCGGAATGAAGTTCAATTAAAAGTGTTGTATTTGGGTTGCAACTACCCTCTTCTATTGTCATGTGCGACACTACTAGAGTGTTGCAAGGACGTTCAATTAGAGTGTTGCATTTGGGTCGGAATTATCCTCTTCCATTTCCATCCGGCAATATTTAAGTGTTGTATTGTGGTTGCTTCTTCCCTCTTTTCATGCTATCTAACGACACAACTTGAGTGATGCAAATACCTTAAATTCGAGTGTTTTATTAGGGTTTCAACTATCCTCTTCACATGCCATCTAACTTCACAACTGGAGTGCTGCAATAAACTTCAATTATAGTGCTATATTTGGGTTGCAACTACCCTTTTCTTCTGTCATCTGCCGACACTACTAAAGTGGTGCAAAGACCTTCAATTAGAGTGTTGCATTAGGGATGCAATTACCTTCTTCTCTTGTTATTCGAAGACACTACTAGAGTGCTGGAAAAACCTTCAATTAGAGTGTTATATTAGGGTTGCAACCCTCTTCAATTTGAGTGTTGTAATTGCCCTCTTGTCTTTCTATATAACGACACAACTAGAGAGTTATAAAGACATTCAATTAGAGTGTTGTATTATTGTTGCAACTACCCTATTATATTTCCATCCGGCGATACTACTAGAGTGCTAGAAAGACCATCATTTAATGTGTTGTACTTGGGTTGTAACTTCCCTCTTATCTTTCTATCTAATGACACAGCTTCAGTGCTGCAAATACCTTCAATAAGAATGTTTTATTAGGGATGCAACTACCCTCTTCGCTTTCCATCCGATGATACTATTAGAGTGCAGCAAAGACCTTCAATTAGCGTGTTGTATTAGATTTGCAACTATCATCTTCTCTTTCCATCTAACGACACAATTGGAGTGTCGCAATGAACTACAATTAGAGTGTTTGTGAGTGCAACAATCAAAATTCAATTAAAGTGTCGTATTTGGGTTGCAACTATCATCTTCTCTTGTCATCTGCCGACACTACTAGAGTGCTGCAAAGACGTTTAATTAGAGTGTTGCATTAGGGTTGCAATTACCCTCTTCTTTTGCATTCGGAGACACTACAAGAGTGCTACAATGATCATCAATTAAAGTGTTGTATTACGGTTGCAACTACCCTCTTCAATTATAGTGTTGCAACTACCCTCTTCTCTTGCCATCTAACGACAGAACTAGAGTGCTGCAAAGACCATCAATGAGAATATTGTATTTGAGTTGCAGCTACCCTCTTCTCTTGTCATCTGCCGACCCTACTAGAGTGCTGCAAAGAACCTCAATTAGAGTATTGCATTAGGGTTGCAATTACGCTCTTCTCTTGTCATTCGAAGACACCACTGGAGGGCTGGAAAGACCATCAGTTAGAGTGTTGTACTAGGGTTGCAACTTCCCTCTTCTTTTGCCATTTGGCAACGCAACCAGAGTGTTGTAAAGATCATGAATTAGAGTGTCGTAATTGCCCTCTTGTCTTTCCATCTAACGACACAACAAGAGAGTTGCAAAGGCACTCAATTAGTGTGTTGTAGTAGTGTTGCAACTACCCCCTTCTATTCCATCTGGCGATACTACTAGGGTGCTGCAAAAACCTTCAATAGGAGTGTTGTATAAGGGTTGCAACTTCCCTTTTCTCGTGATATCTAATGACACAACTTGAGTGTTGTAAATACCTTCAATTAGAGTGTTTTGTTAGTGTTGCAACTGCCCTCTTCTCTATCCATTCGGCAATACTATTAGAGTGCTACAAAGACCTTCAATTGGAGTGTTGTATTAGAGTTGCAACTGTCTTCTTCTCTTGCCCTCTAACGACACAATTAGAGTGTCGCAATGGACTACAATTAGAATGTTTGTGAGTGCCGCAATGAAGTTCAATTAAAGTTGTTTTATTTGGGTTGCAACTAACTCTTCTCTTGTCATCTGCCGACACTACTAGAGTGCTACAAAGATGTTCAATTAGAGTGTTGCATTAGGGTCGCAATTGCCCTCTTCTCTTGTCATTCGGAGACAATACTAGAGTGCTGCAGTGGTCTTCAATAAAAGTGTTGTATTAGGGTTGCAACTACTCTCTTCTCTTGCCATCTGGCGACACTACTAGAGTGCCGCAAAGATCTTCAATTAGAGTGTCGTAATTGCCCTCTTGTCTTTCCATCTAATGACACAAGAAGAGTTGCAAAGACATTCAATTAGAGTGTTGTATTAGTGTTGCAACTACCCCCTTCTATTTCCATCTGGTGATACTACTAGAGTGCTGCAAAGACCTTCAATTAGAGTATTGTATTATGGTTGCCACTTCTCTCTTCTCGTGCTATCTAATGACACAACTTGAGTGCTGAAAATAGCTTCAATTAGAGTATTTTATTAGGGTTGCAACTGCCCTGTTCTCAATCCATCCGGCGATAGTATTAGAATGCTACAAAGACCTTCAATTAGAGTGTTTTATAAGAGTTGCAACTGCCATCTTTTCTTACCCTCTAACGGCACAATTAGAGTGTCGCAATGAACTACAATTAGAGTGTTTGTGAGTGCCGCAATGAAGTTCAATTAAAGTGTATACCGTTGAAAGCAAAATATGTAAAATATGTATACCGTTGAAACCAAAATATTTAATAATTTTGAAGGATGGAATAAATTTATTTAGACTTTATTGGTAAACCCCAACCCCAATATCTGGACAAACCAGTTGACCAAGACCCTCTAATTGTGCTGTTGTTTATTATATTGGGATTTTTTTTATCTTTGATTTACTTTATAATAAAGCTTGATGAATGCCTTAATTGTTGATATGGTAGCTACCTGTTAGATCCAGTAGCAATTCATGTATTGACAAAAAAAAGTTTGTAATAAAAAAATTGATTAGGTTAAGCCAAGGCCAAATTGCTATTATATGCTGCCAAGAATTGAGTACGAGATGCCATAATTAATAATTATTTGAGGATTTTACTTAGATTTACATAGACTGAAATACACTACTACAAAAAAAGAGATTATACACGGACAAAAATGAAGGAGCTACACGGATTTCCTACCGTGTTTAAATCAAGGGTGTATGAATAGTTCAATAACTACACACGGACATTTGTCCGTGTGCAATTTCAACGATTCTACACGGATAACTACACAAACAGCCGTGTAGAAAGCCCAGAATGTGTCGCTCTCCATGTTACCGAGCTACACGGATATTACCTAAACAACCGTGTACGATTTTTTTTTTACACGGACTTTTAACTAAAAAACCGTGTAGCTTGACTCTTTCTACACGGACATTTAGTTAAATGTCCGTGTAGCTCTCTTCTTTCTACACAGACATTTAACTAAATGTCCGTGTAGCTATCTTATTTTCTATACAGACTTTAGTTAAATGTCCGTGTAGAAAGAACATTTTTTTTTTGTATTTTTTGTTTTTGGGCTAGCCTCCAGTTTTGCTAGCCAGTTTTGTTACAGAACTATTCCAGATTTTCCATATTTTCCATATTTTCCATATTTCATATAACAAGAAATCCATATTTTCCAGATTAGAAATAAATCCATATTTTCCAGATTAGCAAGAAATTCATATGTTTCAGATTATCCAGAAATCCATATGCAATAAATTATACAATATTCATATACACCAAATTATACAAAATTATGGAAATCCATGTTGAGCATTGCAAAATTCCGTTAGAAACCACCTTGCCCACACACACCTGATATCGTCGATCTGCTCCTTGGTGTAATGCGGTTCCTTTGGCACATTCTACAATTACAATTTGGTATTAGTTAGTAACAAGAAAAGGTAGATGAAATAGAGTTGCAAATATCAATTGCTATTATATAGGAACAATTAATATGAATTACATACCGCGGTTGGGAATTGGAATTGTATTCTTTCGACAAAGTCAAACATGAAAATCATCGTGTAATAAGCGCATTCCCAACTCTGCAACTGTTGCGGGCCCTGAAATTTGCATTTAGCGGCCTATGTTAGAATGATAATATTTTTTTGGACAATATATGAAATTATAAATTTATAGTGTGCTCACCAGCAACCACTTCCAACTCAACTTGGTTTTCTGGCGCTTGTTATGCAATCCTCCCTCTTTAACATATTTCGCAAAAGCCCTTACAAAAGACCAAGTGAATGTTTATAGCAATTTTATAATTTGATATAATTGAAAAAAATTCAAACCAATTAAATTATTATTGCTTACTTGTTGACATAAGGGAAGATATCTTTGCACTTGTTAGCTGGGATATTTCCTTTGGGCTTACAAGAATCAACGATTATGCTCGTATTTAGGTAAGGCACAATGATTATCAGACACCAGTGCTTGCTGTGGGAGGATAAAAATTAAAGTACTTTAGCATATAATAGTGACACGAGTGTTTGCTAATATGAACAATACATAAGCTAAGGTTAGAATTAACCTCTGGTGGTACGGCACGATAATGAATTTCTTCTCCTCCTCCATAGCACGATGCAGCGCTGAACACATGTACTCGATACCCTCATCCGAATAACATCTCAGGGACGTGGCACTCACTCTCTCGGGGTCCAGAAATATGCACAAGTTCTTCCTTTGTACCATCTCATTACAGTTTCAGATTAGCTTCCTGAAAACTCAAAATTTTACATTAGAATATATATTTGAGTTGTATACAATAATGAAAATAATTTTGAGTCACTAACATGATGAAAATGGAGATGAACGACACATCGAGCCATCTATCGGATGACGAGTGGTGGAGAATGTCCTTGAAGTCTTTGAACGACATAGTGATAATACTGCCTTCATGTAAAAACATCCCAGGTGGGACAGGGATGATGATATCCTTCATGCCTTCGGGTGCCGACATCAAGCGGTCGTGGAGAAGGCGCAAATCACCGGGCAAACGGCTGTATTCTTCTTCGGTGACCATAGGACGGTCTGGTGATCCTGGCGCGCCAGCCCCGACGTCGCAAGCCACAACAGTCCGTACCGGTGACATCATCTCCTGTGCACCGATGACATCATCTCCTCGTGTCTGCATTAAAATTAACATATCTTCTTCAAGCATTTGAAAAAGAATGATTTGAATGTAACAAAAGAAATGGATTATTTAGAGATTACCTGATGCAAAATAATCTGACTCCTGGGCCATTGGACAAATGACTTCCGGGCATCATCAAGAACAAACATATCGCCGGTAGGGGCAGGAAGAGGTACGCGCCCTCATCCCTCCATGACTGAGTCAACCTGCACGCATGCATAGTCGGGCATGAGCTGAGCATGGTGTACACTTGGGGCTCCTGGAAGTACAACGCCCTTGGCAACGATCAGAGGAGAACTACCCTGCCACAGGACGAGGTCGCATGCTCTGGGGTCCTGCAATTATCAAAAAGTTGTTACTTTTTAATGGTGCGATATTGTCTAACAATGTTACAAACAGGTATGAATTACCTTTAGACTATAAAACAGTAGTGATTACCTTTAGATTTTCCAAATCATCTAAGGCCCAAGTCCCGGATGCTTGGCTACTTCGCCGAACTCTCGGTGAAATAGGAGGTGGTTGCTCGGATTGCTGCGCAAGAGATGAAAACCGGTTCAACAACCTTGATTCCATCTCAGCCAGCTTTGCGTCGTACTCTTGGCTGACCTCCGCGCGTACCTGCGCAACTATCTCGTCTTTATTTACTTTGGCATGAGGTTTTCTTTGAGGTTTTTGTCCCTCAACTCGTAACACCTCCTTCCAGCCCCTGTAGGCCCCTACACCCCTGACCCGGCCCGTGTGTTTTGGATTCTCGAGCGCTGCGGCCAAGGAATCATTTTGTCGTTCGACCGTCCGGGCACCCGAACTGACCTCCTGCTCCACCTCCAACTGTTAATAGAAAA
Source organism: Carex kokanica (assembly GCA_025461125.1). Taxonomy (NCBI): domain Eukaryota; kingdom Viridiplantae; phylum Streptophyta; class Magnoliopsida; order Poales; family Cyperaceae; genus Carex; species Carex kokanica. The sequence goes on from JAJGRX010000223.1 coordinate 28,087, forward strand.
ATTAGTTATAGCAAAAGACCAAGTGATGTACATTCGGAGTTATAATTTCGTTTGAATGACACAAAGTTATAACAAAGGACTCTTACCATTCTCTGAGCCACGGGCTGCAATTTCTGTGGGAGTACTATCTTCCCGTCAGCGGTTAACTCGGATCTACCCATGAACCAATCTTGGCCCCTAGGATTTTGGATCCTAACCACGGGTGAGTCGGAATCTTTGTTTTGCTCCAGTACTGTCCTCCACTCTGCCGACTTACCCTCGTAACCACCTGACCCTAAATGGTGCGGATACTTGTTCATGGCAGCGATCCTCCTGCCTTTGGCACTTTTTTTCTTCACATGTGCAAGAAAATCAATTAGTTGTAGATAAATAATTGAAGATCGAGAAAAAACAAAAACTACTTTGGATAATGTTACATACCTTGAACTCTTCTGTGGACTTCAAAGCTTGAAACTCCTCCCACACCTCTTGTGTTAGCCAAGAATAGTACCCTACCGGATTTCTCCCTCTCTCCATGAAATCCGTCTTCAGCGTACTCTTGAATTGCTTCCAACCTTCGTTCATGATCCTCAGAGTCTTAGTCTTTGGGGTATCGCTCTCGATGTTCCACTGAGCCTGATTGACACCAAATTCACTGTATTTAATTTCATGTACAACAATGAAAATAAAGTAAAGAGTTGTTCGGTACTTTACCTTCACCATGTTCCACCAGTCGTTCTTCTCCTCTTTATCAAACTTATTCCAACTCTCTACAAGGATACTTGCCTTTCGCTTCACCAAATTGCAACACCAATTTGAGTATGCCATTCGGTTTGGACCTTGCGCATGCCCGTCGTCCGTGAACCGGATTTCCAGCTGCTTCTTCTCGGACGTGCTTGTGCACATTGTCGGACCTCTTTTCCTTCTTTCTGACGAGGCAGTAGCTTGCTGATGCTCTTCTGCCATCACATCTATGTGCTCACCCTCAGCCGACATGGTTCTGCCATACAAAGAAATATTAAAAGAAATATTATATAAACACCAAATGGAAAGAATTAGTTTATTCATATATGCACATTAAGTTATGCACATTAAGTAATGGACCTATGTGCAAAACAAACACCACAGTAAAATGGAGGACTTCAAAACACACAAAATGGACCTTAATTTCATATTTTTCTGATTTTAATTCGATTTTATATGATTTTCCAAAGTTCAGCCTCTCAAAATGAAAATTCTGCACCTTTAAACATCAGATTTTACCATTTGAAAATGTGAACTTTAAAAAATCATATAAAATGGAAAAAAAATCATAAAAATATGAAATTTGTGTCCATTTTGTGTGTTTTGGAGTCCTCTGTCTGTTGGTCAAGTTATAATCTTGTTTTGGTCACGGCATTGATCTGCACTGATCAATTTACCAGCAGAGGTCATTTTGGCCGTTTAGAGTACATTTCACTACTTTGCACATAGGTCCTCAAATAATGTTGAGATAAAAAAATAAATCAAATAGGTCACTACTTCATAAATTAACAGATATGTCACTACTGCAGAAATTAAAGTGGCACCAGCACAGAGGTCATTTTTTTTTTGTCTTAGGGAAATGTTAACAGATATGTTAACAGATATGTTAACAGAAATTAACAGATATGTTGCACAGAGGTCATTTTTTTTTTGTCTTAGGGATAGTAAAGTGGCACCAGCACAATTAACTATATCCACCAGAAATTTAATAGGTTTTGAACTATAGGCACAGCACAGCAAAGCAAAGCAGAAATTTAATAGGCACAGCACAGCAAAGGCAGCACACCACAGCAAAATAAGCAAAAAAAACTTACAAATCAGTAGTGAGAACAGCAGGCGGCGACAATGAGCACAGCACAATGAGCACAGCAGAGGCGGCGACAATGAGCACAGCAAGGCAGAAGAGGCGGTGACAGAGGCGGCGGAGAGGGTGACAGAGGCGGCTAAGAGGGAGGGTGATAGAGGCGGAGTAGTGAAAAGGATTTTGAAAGAGAAGAGAAGGATTTGAAGCGGCTCGTTTTCAGAAAAAAATTGGAAGAGAAAGCTTTTGAAAAACATTGTACACCTCTTTCTACACGGACATTTAGTAAAAGTCCGTGTACAAATCCCCGGTTTTTCTACACGGACTATTTAGTAAAAGTCCGTGTACAATTAGTCTTTCTACACGGACATTAACTAAAAGTCCGTGTACAAATCCCCTTTCTACACTGACTATTAAGTAAAAGTCCGTGTAGCTCTCTGAACCTTTATACACAGTTTTATCGTAAAATCCGTGTACAATGACTATTTATTCACGGGCTATTAACTAAAAGTCCGTGTACAAAAAGTTCAAACATATTAAATTATGTTTCTTTTTATTTTTTATATTATTTAAACTAATAATAAATTAACTAAAATATATAGTATATCACATCTAATATTTAAAACTTATACTAATATTAACTAATACCCGGTTTTTTTATTATTATTAAAATTTGAACTATAGACATTTAATATTTGTACTAGTAATTAAAAACTAATACTAATATTTTATATTTTATTTTTATTATATAATATCTTAACTAATATTTTGAAAACTAATACTAATATTTGAAATAGAAATTTTGTACCATTATTATAAAAAATGAACTAACATTTGAACTAGAGAGCTACAAATATTTTATTTTTGAACTACAAATATTTTATTCGTAATATTTAATATTCATACTAATATTTAAAAACTAATACTAATATTTTATTTTTTATTTCATTATTTCAGAATTCACTAATATTTTAAAAACTAATACTAATATTTGAACTAGAAATTTTTTAATATTATTAAAAAAATGAACTAATATTTGAACTAGAGGAATCTAATATTTGATATTTGAACTACAAATGTTTTATTATTACAAAGTTGTTTCTAAAAAAGAAATATTACAAGTTTAAATTTTAAACAAAAAATAAATATTACACACCGGGTTTTTTTTTCCTTTTTCTCTTTTTTTTCTCCTTTTCAACAGTACTCTCGGCCCATATTCCTTCATTGTGGTCGGATCGCATATAGTTTGCTCCGTTGTTTTCTTCAATTGTTGCTACCTCAGGTTGCATGTCGGCACAAAATGGAGGTATTTCGTCGAACTGGTCATACTCTTCTTCGTCGACGACATTTTCTACCCCGACAATCCTTCTTTTTCCGGATAGGACGACGCTCCACCTATCATCACTCGGGTCAGTGACATAAAAGACTTGGGTGGCTTGCTTGGCGAGTATAAACGGATCATCGACATACCCAACTTTGTTAAAATCAACGAGTGTGAACCCGTCGTTATCAATTTTAACATCCCGGTCTTCGACCCATTGACACCGAAACAAGGGAATGCTCAGACGAGGATTGTAAACGAGCTCCCAAATTTCTTCAATGACGCCATAATATGACCTCATGCTATTACAGCCCGGCCATCTCCAGATCTACTGAATTCTTGAGACGTCGCCACCAACGTCACTCTACTATTTTGCATTGTGCTCTTCTCACTTTGTCGTTTAGTGTAAAAAGTATAACCGTTAATTTCGTATCCTTGGAATGTTTTGACAACAATTTGGGGTCCTTCGCCCAGCAGTCTAACAATTTCGGGTACGGGGTGTGACTTCACTCTTTCTTTCAGCCATCCTATAAAAGAACGATTATGCTCGTTAGTAAGCCACTTCTGACTTCTCGTGTAGTTCTGTTGTCGAAGGACTGTCATGTGCTCATCTATGTAGGGAGCAACATCTGTCATGTGCTGTAGTACAATAAAATGTGCCTTCTGTAGATCATTTATATCAGCAACTACGGCTCTCAACCCAATTGTCCCGACTCCTTGGAGCCTTCCCTCGTATCGAGATTTCGAAACGCCAATAGGATCCACACCGGCCATGTAGTTGGTGCAAAACTCAATCACCTCTTCTGTGGAATATCCTTCTATAATGCTACCTTCGGGCCGATGTCGGTTCCTCACGTACTTTTTCAAGATGCCCATGTATCTCTCGAATGGATACATATACCGCAGGAACACGGGACCACAGATCTGAATTTCTCTCACAAGATGAACAGCAAGGTGAACCATAACATCGAAAAAAGAAGGCAGAAAATACATCTCAAGTTGGCAAAGAGTAACGACGACCTCCTTTTGCAAAGAGTCCAATTTTAGAGGGTCTATCACTTTGGAATTGATTGCATTGAAGAAAGTACAGAACTTCGTAATGGTTTCCCGAACCTCCTTTGGTAAAATTCCCCGAATTGCAACAGGAATCATATGTGTCAGTAAAACATGACAGTCGTGGGATTTCAGACCAAGCAATTTCAGGTCCTTCTTCGACACCAGCTTCTTAATATTCGAGGAATACCCCGATGGGACTTTAATACTATGAAGGCATTCACAAAAGCTTGTTTTCTCTTTCTTCGACATTGTGCACAGTGTGGGGGGTAGGTACGTGCGCTTCCCTTTCTCCTGCGGTGCAAGCTCGGGTCGTATTCCCATTTCTACCATGTCTTTCCGAACTTTAATACCATCTTTAGTCTTTCCCTTAATGTTCAATAGTAAACCAATCAAACTGTTGCAGACATTTTTTTCAACATGCATGACATCTATGCAATGTCTCACTTCTAAAAATTCCCAGTACGGTAGCTCCCAAAATATGGATTTTTTTTTCCAAATATTCTTCGGTGGTGCTTCGGCACATTTTCCAAAAATAACAACAAGGTTTTTTACCCGGTTGAAGACACTCTTCCCGTCTAATGGACGACGGGCCACTCCAAGCTCAATTTTCCAGTTGAATGCACTCTTCTTCTTACGATATGGGTGATTAACAGGAAGAAACCTACGATGCCCCATGAAAACATTCTTCTGACAATTTTTCAGCCTCAGCACTTGCGTGTCATCTTCACAGATAGGGCACGCTTTTGCTCCTTTACAAGTGTAACCCGATAAATTCTCGTACGCGGGAAAATCATTTACTGTGCAAAACACCATGGCCCGCATTTGAAATACCTCTTTGCTGTACGCATCCCAGACCGGGACGCCATCACGCCACAATTTTTGGAGGTCCTGAATTAATGGTGCGAGATACACATCTATGTCATTTCCGGGTTGCCTGGGTCCTTGGATTAGTAATGACATCATTATATACCTGCGTTTCATGCACAACCAAGGAGGAAGATTATAGATGGATATAAGAACTGGCCAAGTACTGTGCCGACTGCTCAAGCTTCCAAACGGACTCATTCCATCTGTGCTCACCACAATCCTAAGGTTTCTCATTTCAGAACCAAATTCTTTGAAGTGTCTATCAATGTTTCTCCACTGAGGAGAATCGGCCGGGTGCCTTAGTTTACCGTCTTTTTTGCGCTCTTCTTCATGCCAACGTAATAATTTTGCATCTTTGGGATTCGCAAAAAACCGTTTGAATCTCGGTATTATCGGCAAATACCACAACACCTTAGCCGGAGGCCGGCCCTTTTTGTCCTCGTTACAATCATCAGTACTGTCCTGGTCTTTACGTTTATACCGTGAAACACCGCATTTAGGACAGACATGCATGGTCTCGTACTCGTTACGGTACAATACACAGTCATTCGGACATGCATGTATTCTTTCGATCTTCAACCCCATTGGACATATCAATTTTTTCGCCTGATATATTGTACCGGGTAACTCGTTGTTATCTGGGAGCATTTCTCGTAAAAGCTGTAATAAGGACGTGAAACTCTTATCGCTCCAACCATTGTCTGCTTTTAAGTTTAATAATTTCAACACAACTGACAGTTTCATAAATTTGGTACACCCGGAATACAACTGCTTTTTGGAATCATTAGACAAATTTTGGAACTTATCATAATTTTTATCACTAATTTCATCTTCCGCGTCACGAAACATTTCCTCCAGATTTTCAATAAACTCGTGTTCTACATTTTCACAAGAATTCATCTCTAGCTCATCATCGTCGTTTCCGGGTTCAACATTATCAAAAATTTCGACATCCTCATAATCCTCGTTCCAATGAAGCCCAAAATTATCAGAAATTTCTACATTCTCATCATTCAATTCACAACGATTAAAATCTTTATTGGTACTACTACTTTCACCAAATTTCTCACCGTGCATGATCCAACATGTATATCTCTTCTTAAATCCCCGACAAATTAAATGACCTCTAATTTCTTCAGAGTCCACAAATCTTAAAATATTTTTACAATCTCTACAAGGACACAAAATGTCTTCTTCTTTTTTCTTCACTCTATAACTCTCAGCAAATTTTATAAACTCATCAACGCGAACCAAATATTCTTCACTGTCACGTCACAATTCATACATCCAACTTCGATCCATCTGTAAATTAAATTATAAAAATGATTTGATCAATTAATCATGCATGGTCAACATATAAATTGTACCAAATTTTGGGCTTACAAAGGGCCGGTTTACAATCCTAACCCACTCTTTGAATATTATGTCCCATATGTGAACACATATTAGCGAGATTTAATTAGTATTTGAGAAAAAATCGGCAGCATTTCCCCTTAACTCCCCAAGTATGCGTACGAAGCACATACTCGTAGGAGCAATAAGAGAAAATACCGTCGAACTTTCCTCAAATACTAATTAAAACCCACTAATATGTGTTCACATCCTAAATGAGACACAATATTCAAAGAGTAGTCCCAAAACAGGGATTGTCCAAAATTAATCCCTATTGGATTAATTTGAACGGGCATGGACCTAAAAGCATTTATAGGTCGGTTATTGGACCACAATACACTAATTATATATTTACATTATCTAATTAATAATTAAATCAAGCATGCATGAATATATTACACACCGAATTAAATAAGCAATAATAATTAATGAACAAAAAAATAGAGAGGAAAAAGGAAAATATGTATATACTAACCTTCAAAAGTTAGAGAGGAGAAAATAAAGACTTCTAATTCCAGCTGCTAGCCTTTAATTTGTAGAAATCAGATCTCAGTTCAATACAGAGAGAGAGCGTATTAATTACTTGATCAAAACGGCGCTGGAAGGAGAAGTCTCTGGAAGAGAAGGGGCCCTTTTATACTGCATAAAACCCTACACGCCTTTTCTACACGGATTTATACTTAACAATCCGTGTAGCTCTCGCATAAGTTATACACGGTTATTTATTAAATAATCCGTGTAGCATTACCCTTTATACACAGATATTTGATAAAAAACCCGTGTAGCTCTCTAACTATTCTACACGGACATGTAACTAAAAATCGTGTAGCTCTCTTACTATTTCTACACGGTTATTTAATCAAATATCGGTGTAGCTATTCATACACGGATTTTAGTTTAATATCCGTGTAACTCTCTCAATCTTTTCCATACGGTTTCCTTCCACATGGATTTTTGATCCCTAATAAACCATGTAGCTCTCTCAAACAATTATACACTGATTTATAACTAAGTGTCCGTGTATAATTCCCCTATATTTTTTGGCCTTTCAAAATTTCATATTTGACACACGATTTTTATATAAAATTAGAAAAACCGTGTACAATGTGCAGTGTAGAATTAGCTTTTTTGTAGTAGTGATAGCAATGTAACAATTGTATGGATTTTAATTTTTTCAAAATTTTAATGGAACATTTTATTTACTGGTTAGTCAAACTTTTCATCAACTGTCCTAGAAACTCGCAGTTTAATTATGTGAATTTATGTTATCATACATAGTTGTCTAATATTCTTGAGCTCAATTTTCGTCAAGTGCATGTGATGAGTCCAAATTGAACTACTAACTTTCAGTATAAATTAATATACCTTTTAACCCTAATTTAACTTACGTTCAGATCACAAGCGCATGATCCTACCGTGTAGTATAATTGGGGTGTCAATCCACAGGGATAGTGTATTGAATATCTAACAATTTTTCACTAATTTAGGTTGTTGGAGGGGTTTAAAATAGGTTTAAAATAGGTTTAAAATAGTTTTATAATAGTTCAAGGTAGGGTTCAATAACCTCAAGGTTTATGCGGTGACGCTAATTGTGCTAAGGTTATAATTAAACAATTAAATAGAGATTCTCTAGGGATCAGGTGCTCTCTTCCTAAATTATGCAAAATATAAATTTCGACGTCTCCTTACCCTGCATGCGGCACTGTCAGTATCTCATGTGGCATGGATTGTCCCACAGCAACCTGCATGCAGTACTGTCACTACCCCGCAGGTTGGCTGGGTTTCTGTTTATGTGATTTGAAATATTTTCCGATCTTGTGATCGGATTTTGGGATATCAATTCTAAGTATCTTAGGTATGCAATTATCTTTCTCACACAAACATAGTTGATCATTCCCTATTTTGCCCCACAATTAAATATCCTAAAGACCCTACCTAATTAAGGTGTTTCCTAATATAACCTAAATAGACAATTTACGCTATCCTGCCAAGGGAGCCCACTGGGTTCTAACCTTAGTCTTTGAACAGCTGCAAAGCCTCGTTAGCCGAAGTGTTACATATACTTACATGCATTATCCCACTCACACCGGGATGTAATGAAATCATACACCTATTGGTATGTGGAGGACATTGGCATATAGTAGACATAACTATGTATGCAAGGATTTAATTAAAATGGTTCAAATAATAAAAGTAAACTCAAATCGATATACACAAAACATAAACATATACTAAAACATAATTAAGAATTCGATTACAACCCTCACCCTAGAGATGAGAGAATTAGCTACTCATGGAAATATCAAAATAAAAGAAATAAAATAAAGAGAACATAAATTACAACCCAATTGAAGATGGATGAACCTCTGCCTCCTTAGATGACGCATTCTTCTCCTGCTTGACTTCCGATGGCTACCCTTCTAAGTAACTCTCTAACCTAACATAGCAATGATGATTCCTAATCTCTATTCTATGGACTTAACATAATTAAACACGCACACTAAAATCAATTACAAGAGGGGTATTTATAGTCTTCCTAAATTAGAGATGGAGTAGGGAAGTAATGGAGGTAGAGCAAACTTGGAGTGCACTTCAAGTTTGCTCAGATGAAGCCAAAAATAACTATGAAAGCTTGCTATTGAAGCAATTGCGTCCATCTGGAAGAATTCTGCCGAAAATAGCATCAACACGGTGGAGATTTGATCAGAATCAAAACAGTCCACGGATTGAGTCCACGGATCGAGCAGCATAAGTATATGCCGCATGCTACATGAGGGAACCCGCACGACTTCTTGACTTAGCTGATTTTGCTGTAATTTCGCCATTTTGCATGTTGTGCACTTTCTGTGAGGTGTTGCATGCTCCACGTGATGCCCTGTTTTGGTGCTATCTTCAGAAATCACCTAAATCTGACACTTTTTCTCTGTTTTTGGCCTAAATACGCAACTTTCTCAAAAACCTGCCAAAGAGACTGAAAAACACGTTTGTGGTAAATAAATCGGGAAAATGGCTACTTTGCATTCACTTTTCGCCATTTTCTGGCAGAAAAGATATGGATTTTCACTATATGTTTTGGCTTCATCAGCATGCATAATATTTTTCTTATTTAGTAATGTAAGAAGCAAATGTTAGTACTATTTCGTGTTGTACAAAATTGATTGAAGGCTCCAGAAGAGCTATCTTGTTGTTACATGAAGGAACACAAATTTATATTGATGATGCATTATATTTTTCTAAGTCTCAAAGAAATTTGTTAAGCTTTAACGATATCTGCCGAAATAGATATCATGTTGAGACAACCAATGAAGAAATTGTTGAATATATTTATATTATAGCATAATCTACAATAAATAAAAATGCATATTAGAAAACTTGCCTATGTTTTCTTCTGGCTTGTACAACACATATATTAGTATAATTGAAGCACATGTTATTGTAAACCAAAAGTTTACAGATAAGAATATGTTTATATTTTAGCATTATCGTTTGGGCCATTCTGGATCAATAATTATACGATAAATAATAGAGAATTCATGTGGACATTCATTAAAGAACTAGAAGATTCTTTAATCAAATGAATTGTCATGTGATGGTTGTTCTCAAACAAAGTTGATTATTCGACCATCACCAACGAAAATACAAAATGAATCTCTTACATTTCTAAAACGTATACATGGTGATATTTGTGGACCATTTAGATAGTTTATGGTTTAACTTGATTCATCTACAATATGGTCACATGTATTCTTATTATCAACTCGCAACCTGGCGTTTGCGAGATTATTTGCTCAATTGATTTGATTAAGAGCATAATTTTATGATTATCCAATTGAGAAAATATGTCTAGACAATGCTGGTGAATTTACTTCTAAGACAATGCATGTATATTGAAATTGATGTTGAACATCCTAAATCTTATATTCGTACACAAAATGAGAACATATTATTTTACATGTAGCAACACTAATTCGCATCAAGCCAACTAGATATAATAAAATCCCCCATGTATAATTGGATTTTGGTCGCATACCTAATATTTCCCATATAATAATTTTGGATGTGTGATATATGTTCTAATTGCTTCACCGATACACACTAAAATGGGACCTCAAAAGGTTGTTGACAATCTATGTTGGATTTGAATCTTCATCTATAATAAAGTATCTAGAATAAATGACATGAGATTTATTCACAGCTAGGTTTGTCGATTGTCATTTTGATGAATCAATATTTCCAACCTTAGGGGGAGAAAATAATTAGCTAGACAAATATATTAGTTGGAATGAATTATCATTATCTCATTTTGATCCCCGTACTAAAGAATATGAACTAAATGTTCAAAAGATAATTCATTTGCAAAGATTAGCTAATTAATTGCCATACGAGTTTACTGACTCAAAGAAAGTGAATCACATGTACCAGCTGCTAATGCTCCAATTATTGTTGATGTCTCTATTGGACAGACTAGTGAAATTATGACATGCATGAAGCGTGGAAGACCTATCGGTTCCAAAGATAAAAATCCTCAAAAAATAATAGGAGTAAATAATGAAAATGGTCAAGTCGAGAATATGATAATTTCAGATAAAACTTCGAAAGAGAATCAAATAAGTAATATTGGAGTTCAAGAAAAAACTCAGGTATCTGAAATTGATGTTAATGACTGGATCTTGATAAATTATGTCATGAACGGAATAAGATGGAACCGAGAAGAAATTGATATCAATGATATTTTTGCATATAATATAGCGCTATATATAATAAATATTGAGGATCTGACCTGAAGTCTATTAAAGAATATCAATAAAGAAATGATTGGCCAAAATAGAAAGGTGCAATTGAGGTAGAGTCAAACTCTATTGAAAAGCAAATTTTTTTTGGGCCTCTAGTCCCAATACCCAATGGTGTAAACCCAGTAGGATATAAATGGTTATTTATGCAAAAACAAAATGAGAGAGGTAAAATTATAAGATATAAATTGCGGCTTGTCGCCCAAATTTTTTCGCAAAGATCTGGAATTGATTATGAACAAACAACTCACCTGTGATAGATGCAACAACTTTTCGGTACTTAATTAGTCTGGAAGTACATGAAGGACTTGATTTGCATCTAATGAATGTTGTTATAGCTTATTTATATGGCTCTCTTGATATTGATATTTATATGAAATTCCTGAAGGATTTAAGATGCTTGAAGCTTGTAATTTAGGTTCTCGAGAACATTATTCAATTAAATTGAATAAAGCTTCATATGGATTAAAGAAATTTGGACACATGTGGTATGACCGTCTCAATGAGTATTTATTTTTTGAAATATGAGTTGGGGGTCAAGCCACCAACACATTTCAAACCCCTATGTATTAATATGGAGTATTTCTCAACTTTGTGGGTTTCAAACCCATGACCTACCACATAAGAGCCATGTGCCTTTGCCACTAGACCAAAGGCGAGTTCTTTCAGTGAATATTTATTGAATAATGTATTTAAAATGATACAATTTGTCCATGTATATTCATGAAAAGATATGGAAATGAGTTTGTTATGATTGCAGTTTATGTTGACGATATAAATATCATTGGAACTCTTGAAGAGTTTCCAAAAGCAGTAAATTACTAAAAATAAAAATTTGAGATGAAAGATCTTGGGAGGAGAAAATTTTGCATTGGATTGTAAATTGAACATTTGAAAAATGACATTTTTATGCATTAAGAAAATTATATTACAAGAGTGTTGAAATGATTTTATATGGATAAATCACATTCTTTAAGCACTCCAATGGTTGTAAGATCATTAGATATAAATAAAAATCCTTTTAGAACTTGAGAGAATGATGAAGAACTACTTGGTCCTGAAGTACCATATCTTAGAGCAATATGATATTCATCTGCGAATGTCAAGACTCCCATGTATACTTTTGTTGATCCAACTAATGGTATCCCCGGTTAGGTTTTTACACACTAGTCTAGTATTTTTATTCTCCCTTATCCCAATTCGATTAGCCTAGTGATGACGATCTCTCATGTGCCATCACATGACGGTCTACACTAATAAAACAAAATTAAGTAAGATAGAACATAAAGCGCAAAAGCAATCGAACAACAAAAGACTAAACAATGATAAAATAAAAGTATATATCAAAGCATCATGAGTAACAAGGTTTACTGCCAACCCTAAAAATCTAAACTTAGCCGCGGAATGACATGTTTACAAAGAGATAAGAGAAATATACAACCATACACGAAATACCCTCCTACTTAGTCTCTACACACTCCTCTCTTCTCACTTAATGAAATAATCTAACAAAAATTACAAAGATATTTTTTAGTTCTATCCAGAGGGCTTATATAGGAGTGGAGGGGCGCCTGGAGATGAGTGGAGTCCAAGAAATCTGATCTGGATACAGCTGGCGCAATTATTCACCAAAGGGCGCCTTGGATACGGTCCGTATTGGCTAATACAGACCGTACTGCCACTGTGTCGCAGAGGGAGTTAATGCGAATTCGTCCATCTTTAGTCCATTCTAAGGCTCTGGTCTGTATTGGTGAATACAGCCCATACCAGAGCCTTAGCCGATGAGCTGTGCTTTTTCAATCGACCTGATTCTTGTTCCAAATGATGTAAAATAGCCCCAAATCATGTTTCCTGCACTAAAACATAAAGTTGGGCAACAATAACCTTTTTCATGGATTAATTAAACATAAATGTCAGAAAATAAGATAAAACCTAAGCCAAAACCCTACATAATTCACTATCAATTTGAGCTTGATTAGTAACCTTCACTAGTATATATCTAAGTACATATGGTTGATTAATTATATTAAAGAGAATGTTTGAACCATTGGAAATGATATATGTGCTATAATTTCAATTATTTATATTATGATAAGGTTAGACGTATAGATATAATATTATTAGAATAAAATCACTAGATAACGTCTACATATAAGTAATAGGGAATTAATTAAGAGGATCACGCTATTTAAAGAATTCAGCATTGTAATGAAATAATTCAGCGTTATAATGCTCAATAAGCGTTGTGTAACGGCATAAATTGAATTTTAGCAGTTTCGAGTTAGAGAGTTCCGTTGTGAGAAGCGTTGCAATGAGTATAAGCATTGTTGTTGTTTTCATTGCATTAAATGCATTAAATACTGCGAATTGAACTAAATTTTCACAAACGGTTGTTCCCAGGAGACGCGGCGCTATATCTTCTATCTTTTTCTTTTTCTTTTGGGAAAATTGTGAAAATGCCACTCCAAAACCTTCAAATTGTGAAAATGCCATCCCGAACTTTGAAATTGTAAAAATGCCACTCTAAACTTCATTAATTTGTAAATTTGCCACTCCAAATAATTAATGACTAAAATGCCCTCCCTTCTTCTTCTCCTGCCTCCTCTTCTCAGACGCCGCACATGCAAAGAAAAGAGGGATGCCGATAGGCAGGCCGAGGATCATGGGAAGCCGGGCCCACTTCCCAGTTTCGGGGTGGAAGAGCGACAGGTGATAGGAGATGGTACCTGAGGCAGTGTAGGATTTGGGGTCGTTCTGCTCGGAGGCGGGAATCAGAGACGGCTCCGACTGGGCCCCGATGACTACAGTCTGGGCCATGCCAGACGCCTTTTCTGAGTGAGTGGAAAGGGTTGGATTCGACTTCTTGCTTTCATTGGCGGCAGACATGGCGCACCGACGACAAGGAGTCGTAAGGGAGAAGAAGGGAGGGCATTTTAGTCATTAATTATTTGGAGTAGCAAATTTACAAATTAATGAAGTTTAGAGTGGCATTTTACAATTTCAAAATTTGGGATGGCATTTTCACAATTTTTCCTTTTCTTTTTCATTGCTTTCCTTCGCTACTCGACCTCTCATCTCTTCTTTCTTCTCATCTCTCCTTCGTCGCTTCACACCTATCCTAGGCATTCTAGGTGCTCCGGTCACCAAATTGTACGAGAAAACTCCCAACTTTCTCTTTTCTCTCCTCTCTACTCATCTCTACCTTCCATTTTCAATATCTCCTCTCCATTTCCTCTCTTCGCCAAAACCCTAGGTCTCACCTCCACTCCAAATCCGGTGATCCGACCTTTGGAATGACGATCCAAGTACATATTTGGCATCACCTCAACGATCTCCACCGAGATATCAACTTCTTTCATCAATCGGTAAAAGTTCATTTTCAACTCTCTAAAATGCCACCAAGAAAGAGGTCTCGAAATAACACCGAAATTGTAGAGAACTGGGAAATTGACTGTGAGAACCGGTATCTCTTTTAGGATAGAGATGCCTACTCTAGGTTTGTTGGTGGTCTTGATTCTCAGGAATTGTCCAAATGTTTCTATTTCACGAAGGTTCTTCCTTTCACCGAACACGAAAACAGTTGGGTCGATGAGTACATCAATCATTGGAACTGGAGACCTTTGATTGAATATGATGTATCATTTTTCGAATTGCTAACCCGGTTGTTCTATGCAAATTTTGAACTTGACATGTCACCCTTTGTAGCTACCACTCATGTATGTGGTAAGCTAATCAACCTGTCTTTAGAAAATGTTGCTACATGGATAGACCTGGATAATAATGGTGAAGAGGTGTACCTCATGCGAAAATGGCTATCACATCCACTAGCACTTGGTAATGACATCGCTTACAAGCATTGGTTCAACCGCAACAATCCGTTAGCACCTTTGTACTCTACCTCCCTTCCGGCTCTTCATCATCTTGCCTATCTACTTATCAATAACATTCTCACCCCCAAATCCACCATCAAAACCAACATTGAGTTTGGTGGCCTCTTCTATTTGCGTCATCTCATCATGCGAGATGACTTGACTCTCAACATACCCTACACAATCTTACGCCATATGAAAATCACAACCCATGGTTCCAAATACAGTCTCCCTTATGAACACCTCATTCAAAGAATTCTAGAGGCTCATGACATAGCCATTCCGGGAGGCCAATTATTGATTCAAACTCATGAGCTATTTCATCAACTATCTAATCTGGGGTGGGTTGAGAAGCCTATTAAGGGAGTCATGCATTATACCCCTGCAGACCGTCCCATCAACAAATGGATTTGGGCACCAAATGCCCTACCAAATCAATATTTGGACTCGACCAATCCTAATCCGGAACCTCCTATCTCATCAGTCGAAACCCAAGGTCAATCATCTCAACAAATACCATACGAAGAACCAATGTCACAACAAATGACATGGATGATGGAGCAAATGGGAGGTCTCACTACTGGCATGGGCAATTGAATACGGGTTTGTTGAGGGTGCAAGAGACGGTTGCAAATAATCAAGAGATTGCGGATAGCCGATACGAAAAGTTAAAGAAGCAACTGAGAAACATGGGCACCATGTAGACGAGTCTTCTCAAGAAGGTTACCAAGCACTTTCCTGAGTCCTCTTCCGATGGTGGTGACACATCAAGTGAGGAGGCATAGAGGTGGTTTGATGGAAGTATGTTCGACTGTTACTGTTTTTTTTTTTGTTTAGCTTGAGAGTATTTATGGTTTGTATGATATTCGTACTACGGTCCGTTGATTGCTATTCTCCGTGAACTGATTTCATAGGTACTTGAATTTCTAGGATTATAACTTGCATGCATGAACTAAGTAGGATGGTAATTTGATAATTTAGGAATCTTGCTTGCTAAATCTTTATCTATTGCTCGAATGGTATATTGCATGTGTGTTCTATTAGATTAAGTACGATCGATAATTTTGGATCACCTACAACTCAATCGAATCCATTTGATGAACGACTTGCTATTACATATTGAGACATTATATAAATACGCGTATCCATGAGTTATTTGTATATATATACATACACACATATTAGAGTTTATATTTGTTGTTGTTTGAGTAAGAACATTTTCACATTAATTCAACATATATAAAGAAAACACAACTTTCTTACCAAATTTACATTTCTTTTTATGTTATTGCATGATGTATCTTAGGTTCTAATATAAATGATATTTATTTTCTCTAAGATGACTAATTAATTTCAAACATCTTGCTTACACATGCGTTCCATAGTTATGATTGAATTCCTTAATTGCAGTATCTAATCTCGTGCGATCAATTATATATTGTTGAAATAAACCAATAATTTCAATTATCAAATGAAAATTATCTTGACCAAATTTCAATTAAAAATTTAAAATTGAGTATATGACCCTATTACACACATATTGCACAATATTAAACATCCATATTCTTGAGTGGTGCATATATGTATAATTTGATTGCTATATCCTTTTAATTATGCCTTAATTTACTATTTTATAAAATTAAGGGGGAGTGCATGAATTGAGGGGGAGCCCTCTCATATTTTGTTGAATTAATTGTGATAATTCCTCCCTTTGACAATTTCCAAAAAGGGGGAGAGATATTACAAGTTCGTTAAAATTGATATTCGCTAATCACATGGGAAATTAATTTTTTTGGGAATATCCAATTTATGCACTCACATGAGATATATGTTTTACAAATAGTTAAAAGTGGGAGATTATTGGATTGTGCAATAATCTACTTGTTTGTTTGACTAGATTTGCAAAACATATATTTGTTGAATTTTACAGTTTATTATCTTGAGATATGATGGAGGTTCATGAAGATATAAAGTTTCAATAAATATCAAGGATGCATGCACAAATACTACACATATCAAGGATGTGCTACAATGAATCAAAAAATGGACTAAGAAGTCTTAGCTCAAGATTAGTATTAATTATAAATATGTGAAATTGGTAAAATATGCTTAATATTGAGGTAATTTACATAAACTGTTACAACGGTTCTAATAGCGTTACAACAGAATAATTCATATGCCTGATCAGAGTCAAAATGATAATGAATTACGTAGGGTTTTGGCTTAGGTTTTGCATATTATCTCACACTTATGTTTATTTAATTAGAGAAAAAGGTTAATGTCACCCTTCTTTATGTTTGATTGCAGAAAACATGTTTTGGGACTATTTCACATCAATTGGAGCAAGAATCAGGTCAATCAGACAAGCGACGCTCATCGACTAAGGCCATGTTACGGTCCGTATGATACGGACCTAGTCGGATATGGACCAGGAGATGGTGTAATACGCATTAAACCCCTCAGCGACAAGGTGTGAATACGGACTGTATCACCTAATACGGTCCGTAACCAAGGCGCCCTTTGGGGAATAACTGCCACAAGCGTGTCCAGATCGTGTTTCTTGGACTCCACTCATCTCCAGACGTCCCCTCACTCCTATATAAGGCCCTTGGACAGAAGAGGAAGGCATCTTTGTAATTTTGGTAGTTAGGGTTAGATTTGATTGAAGTGAGAAAGAGAGGAGTGTTGTAGTGATGTCGTTCCGCGGCTAAGTTCTTTTCTTAGGGGCTAGGCAGTAAACCTTGTTACTCATGATGCTTTGATATATATATTTTTTGTTGATTATGATTTCTTGTTGTTGATTGAAATGCTTTTGCAATTTATTCTCCCTTCACCTGATTTCGATGATCTAGTTTAATCCTAGGGTAGTGACAGTACTTTATTGGTAGAAAAACTATGATGGACGAGTTAGCCTCGTTGGGAGCCATTGGATTTATGTGAAGAAAACCTTCGCGGGGAAACCATAAATCAGAACCACAAAACACCAACCAAGTTATGTGTTATTTGCGTAAGATAAATCGCACTGTCCTATGTAGTAACTTGTGTATTTAAGGGATTTGTCATTTGCGTAAGATAACTCGCAGTGTCCTATGTAGTATCCCGGTGGAAATCCCGTCATTTGCGTAAGTGACTCGTAGTGTCCTACGTAGTGTCTTCCATTAACAATAACAGGAAATTAGACCCTACAGAAGTAGAATATCAAAGAGAATTGAGTAGCAATGGTGTGCCGAAACCCTAGAAATTCTCATCTCTATCTTTATTTTAATTACTTTTAATTGTTGCCAAATTTACATTTATCACAATTCTAAACTCTCAATTTTCAGATTTTGTCTAGCCTTTCGAAAGATTGTGATTTGGTCGCTCAAGACTGTAGACCAATATTCCCTGTGGATTGACCTCGATTATACTACTCGATAAGGATTGTGCGCTTGCGATCCGAACTGATAGCATTTCCGAGTTTATAAATTTTAAAATATAACATCGCTCTCTTTTGAGTGATCAATGCCGAAATCCACAGTGTAATCGATTTATTTCGTTAGAATGGTCAATTAAATGTTGCAACGGAATAAATCAATTTCAGACTCCAAAACTTCCAGAGAGTTCCGTTGTAGTTGTTGTAACGCTTGACAAGCGTTATGGTTTCCAGCGCACCCAAACCTATTAACTGGGTTAACCATTGCAATGGTTGACGCCAGTTACCAAGTTTTGTTTCTCTCTCCATAAATAGAAGCAAAATCTAGGTTTGAGGTAACAATCTAGCTGCCCCAATTGCAATATTTCATATTCTTTTTCAGATCTAGAAATCTCCATTGTTGCTTGTGCATCAAACTTCAATATCTTTACAATAACTCAAGCATACTCCACCATGCTCAATCTCGTGTAAGAAATCTTGTTTGTTCAAACAGTAGAGCCTTTAGTGCTCAAGAGTCTATTTGTGTGCTCGAGCTGAGTGACTTCCCGGAGTTTGTAAGGGCTCACTGGTTCCATCTTGTAATCCTTTCTCATTGGGTAAAGAAACGCGCGCTATTAAAAAGGTCATGAAGTCCCAGAGACGTAGACGTTAGTGTCGAACTCCGTAAACAACTCTCGTGTCAAGTGTCTCTTAACTCTTATATTTACTTTACGTACACTTGGTTAGTTTAAAGTTTATTCTTGTTTTCGTCAAGAATAACTCACGCACACGTTAGTTGAATTCATTAGTGGTGAATATTAATTTACTTAAGTATTAAAATTTAAAAGACCCCATATTCACCCCTCTAGGTGCCTTTAGGGACCATGACTAATGCTATGTAATTTCCTTTGATGAATGAGCATGCCTACGGGCTTTTCCCTCAAAAAAAGAAAAGAGAACCACTGACACAAAGTCACTACCTTTATCAGACAATACATAAAAAATGTGCAATTATGACCAATTGCAACTTAATTCTGCATCATTAATTTATCTGACATCTGAAAAAGCAAGGAGATCATGAAAACTGGGTTGGAAATTGTGAGTTAGATGTGAAACAGGGTTGTCACGGTATGGTACAGGTACAATACTGCTCATCACCATGGCATGACACCGTTCACTAAATTGAGTCTCTCTCAGATTTCTTAGTTTGAACCGACTGATACTGACCTGGAGAGAGATTTTTACAATTAAAAAAGTTGCCTACAAAAATCGTCTTCTTTTGGCCATCATTATTTGCTGCAATATAAAAAGGAAACAGTTTAGACAACATGTACATATCCAAAAAGCACCACATTGCAGTTTGTAGAACTCTAAATAGATAAAATTACTAAAGTTCTTACATTTAGTTTTATAACAAAAAATTCAAAGTACATCCAGCTACTAGCTAATAAGTGCAGCTCTTACATTCATATCTTTAACATTTTACAATCTTCACTGTGTAACCAAAGTTTCAACAAAAATATCAAAATAGCCCTCATAGCCATATAAGTCTAAACTTTCACCCTTCATGCCATTTTAGACAGCCTTAGTTACATGTTTACGCATAAGAAAAACAACAAAATTATCAAAACAGTCCTCAAATTACCATAATGATTACAAGTAAAGAGAAGTAAAAAAACGAAAACCAGTTGGTATATGACATAATTTGGAAATTCTGTATAGAGCAAGATAAGAATTACGAAATATAAAGGTAAGCAAAAGAAAAACCCTGATTCACAAGAAGTGGAAACTAACCTTAGTAATGTACATGTACAAAATAATTAAGATAAAAGAAAACCTACATCAGGATAATGAATGCTTTGCTGCAAATATAGTGTTTCATGGGCAAAGCAGTGACATGAGCCACAAGAATTTTGCGGTACCAACCTAAATTAAAATCTTCGATGTAAACAAAATAATGACAAAAAAGTTCATAAATTTGGTAACAGTAAGATATTTAAGTATGGGAAAGTACAGACATTGGAAGAAAATGAGCATGGATGGTAAAAAAATTATATACAAGCTGTCTGACTAATAGAGCAAATTGGGCAAAAATTCATAAGCCCTGTATTGCCCTAAAATTATATACAAGCTGTCTGACTAATAGAGCAAATTGGGCAAAAATTCATAAGCCCTGTATTGCCCTAAAATTATTTTGAAATTAAATCGGCATCAAATTCTAACACCAAACCTAAAGTATAAGCAAATCAACAATTCCAACACCAAAAGATCACATACAGTTGATTAACGAGTAGACTTGCTAAATTGCTACTAAAGTTCCAAACAAACCTAATTGCAACTGAAGTTCCAACTTGTGAAATTATTCTTCAGTAGAAAAAACACAAATTCGCTATTTGAAGTAGAATGGCGGAGAATCAGAGAAGAGAGAAGAGAAATACCAGTCGTGATTTGCTATCTGGGGTTTTTCTTGGCTGATTGAGAGAAGAGAGGAGCGTCGCAGATGACTTGAGGTGTTGCGTGGGAGGAGAAAGCGGCGCCAGAAATTTCTCAGCAAAAGAAATCGAGGTTGGTGCGGAAAAGAGAGGGGTCGGAGAAGAAGAGAGGGGGTGGCGTGGAGAAGAGACCGGTGTTGCGCGTTATTTTTTTTTTGAGAAATTTAGTTATATCCCCATCAAAACTTGTCTTTTTAGATATTTCCCCATCACAATTCTAAATTTAGTTATATCCCCATCAAAACTCCATTGTTTTATTTATATCCCCATTTCTTCATTTAACCATTTAAAATTTAATATTAATATTATGAAAAAACTTAAAAGATGGTTTTGCCCCTAATTAATTACTGTGCTAATCTCTTCCTTTTTCTCTTCATGCTAATCCTTGCGTTTCTTTTTCCCGCCTTTCTGCCCTCATCAAGTACTGTGTACTGTGCTAATGCTTCCCTTGGAGCCCGCTCTTTGCAATTTGAATATCAAAAAGTGTCACAATCTCATAATTTGGTACTAGCAGTTGGAGCTCTAAACGAAGAAGAGGGGAACAAAACGACGGATAAGCAGCAGACGGAAATAAATAGGGCTTCGATCTCTGCTGGTGGGCCTGGGTTAACGGAGCAATACATAAAACTGTTAAACACTAAACCACTGACAGATGGGTCCCAAGCATGTAGAGATAATGCTGGAAAGGCCGTTAATCAAATTGAAGAATCCATCGGCATAGAAAAGCTCATCTGACGCTGAGTGATGCAATTGATGAATCTAAACGGTGGATGTCGCTAATTTCTTCAGTACTTCATCGCCTATATAAAGGAAACTAGATTAGCCAAATGGATTATGTAATTTCATTCTAATTTTAGGCAATTTGTCTCATAGGCTAGCGACAGCTATAGTTAGCTGAAGCTTGAATTGTATCCAAACTCTTTCCACTATAATACAAAATCATTTGATTCTTGTTTGTTTGTCTCTTCTTTAGCGGGAAGGGAAAGAACGATGAAGAGAAAAAGGAAGGGATTAGCATAGTAATTAATTAGGGGCAAAACCATCTTTTAAGTTTTTTTAATAATATTAATATTAAATTTTAAATGGTTAAATGAAGAAATGGGGATATAAATAAAACAATGGAGTTTTGATGGGGATATAACTAAATTTAGAATTGTGATGGGCTAAAAAGACAAGTTTTGATGGGGATATAACTAAATTTCTCTTTTTTTTTACCACCAAACTTTCAGCGTTATTTTATTTCACCACCGAACTTTCAGCGACCGGTGTTGGCGCCGGTCACTGAACCTGTCGTTGAAACAATTGGTCACCAATGATTTTCGTAATTTCATTTTTTTTTAAAAGAAAGAAGGCTTCAGTGACCGGCGAAACTACCGGCCACTGATATCGGTTGCAAATACCCTTTTTTGCTGTAGTGAAATATATATATGAGTAGAACTAAGGTGCTCTTAAGCTCACCAAGTCCTTTGTGAGCTTA
The DNA here is from genome assembly GCA_025461125.1 of Carex kokanica. Classification (NCBI taxonomy): domain Eukaryota; kingdom Viridiplantae; phylum Streptophyta; class Magnoliopsida; order Poales; family Cyperaceae; genus Carex; species Carex kokanica. The sequence continues at coordinate 50,546 of JAJGRX010000223.1, forward strand.
ACTCAAAAACCTATCGGATTGACTTCAAACGACATTTCCAAACCGTTAGATGTTCAATCTATATTAAAATGTGCTTGGAGACCAAATTTTACATTTTTTGGAATTTTTTTACTATTTATTAAGCTGGTTTGAAAACCGCTGTTTTTATTAAAATTCTGCACCATTGAAAAACAGCAATTTTCGAACCATCTTAATAAATAGTAAAAAAATTCCAAAAAATGTAAAATTTGGTCTGCAAGCACATTTTAATATAGATTGAACATCTAACGGTTTGGAAATGTCGTTTGAAGTCAATCCGATAGGTTTTTGAGTTAAACTCACAAAGGGCTTGGTGACCTTAAGAGCACCTTAGTTCTACTCTATATATATATATATATATATATATATATATATATATATATATATAGAGAATTGTGCTATTGTACTTCGCGAATTAAAATGAAGTTTTACTTCACGCTCATATTCCCATTTTCAAAATCCAAAACGTCGATCTGAACCGTTCAAGCTGTTATCCATATTGAAATGTGCTTGGAGATCAAATTTTACATTTTTTGGAATATTTTTACTATTTATTAAGCCACTTTGAAAATCGCTGATCCATTGGTCCAGAATTTTTTACTGTTTTTTACTGTTCATAATGGATCAGCGATTTTCAAAGTGGCTTAATAAATAGTAAAAAATATTCCAAAAAATGTAAAATTTGATCTCCAAGCACATTTCAATATGGATAACAACTTGAACGGTTCGGATCGATGTTTTGGATTTTGAAAATGGAAATATGAGCGTGAAGTAAAACTTCGTTTTACTTCGCGAAGTACAATAGCCCTACTATATATATATATATATAGAGAATGGCTAATATCAAAACATTTGTTCCTAAGCTTAGGAACAAACGATTCCGTTCTCCAATTTCCGAAGTTCAAACAACAAATCTAAACCTTTAGATGTTCAATCTATATTAAAATGTGCTTAAAGACCAAAATTTACATTTTTTGGAATTTTTTTACTATTTATTAAGCTGGTTTGAAAACCGCTGTTTTTATGAAATTTCTGCAGCATTGAAAAACAGCGGTTTTCAAACTAGCTTAATATATATATATGAAACTTCACATATAGTGTACTAAAATTTTCATGATATATATTGTGTATCTCCGCGTCCTTTGTTGTATTAGATTACACAACCTGCACAAGGTGAAAAATAAATTAGGTTCATGGATGTGTAACAGACTAACCCCTTTTAACTATATTTAGTTATATCTTCCGAATTATACGGTGCATCAGGATAGCTCTGCGTCCGGATAGCTACATCTTTGCATCATACAATGCTGGACGATGTTTTTCTGTTGGATAGAACCTTCTTTCTTTTATATATAGCACATAAAATAGATCATTTCCATTAATTATAACTATTTTTGCATGTGTTAAAGAGAAAAAAAAAGCCACTTTCTTCTACTTAAAAGAGATCAGAGATAAGAAGATATACAAGAGAAGAGCATTTTCTTATCAATCAACACCTCATCAACTGAGGTGTTGATTGAAGAACTATAAGGTGCTCAAAGGAAATAAATGCAATTATAACAGATATTTCGGCATCTTCCACTGTTGTTTAAGGTATGTAATTATTATTATTTTTTGAAAAAGAAATGTGGAGGTCAAGCTTTCAGATTGCAAGATATGCTATTTAAAATGAATATTTTGTACTTCTCAAATGCGTGAAATCTAATCGTACTTGGATATGTATATTCTCAAATATGTGAAAGCTAATAGTTGGATCTCTATATGTAGACTATAGGTAGTACAAACATGATGATGATGATATTTGTTTGCTAAATCATATAAATAAAGCTTCACCTGGTTGATAATGTAAAATGGGTGGTTCTGAGATAGTCTATTAATACATGGCTCCTGTACCGGTTTATTCTTACAGTTAAAGCTGGTATTTGATAGGTTGTCGATGAAGGATGAGTTGTGTATTGAGAACACTATATTGCCTCAGGGGTTATTAGTTTTGGGAATGGTTAGTACTAAAAAAGTCAATAGAGTATGTTATAAGTTACTAATAATACGTGTGGTAATGCAATGGATATATATATCCATTGACTTTAAAAAAAAAAGAATAAATTAACACCCATTTAATTTATTTACACATTTAACATTAACTAAGTAATATATTTGATTGTGGCGCGGATATTAAATACACTGTGGATCACATATCTTGCCAAAATTATTTGCTACTTCAGTTGGCTATCATAGAAATTAAAGTGCAAAGTGAAAACACTGAGAGAAGTTTGACATGGAATTAGTTATCAATTTGCAGAAGAAAACAGCCACAAGTGGAAGTTTGGTCATTACACTGTCAAAGTTGTGCAAGTAGTTAATGCTAGAGTGATCTAACAAACAAAGCTTGCATATAGTAAGAGGAATTAACTGACAAAGGAAAATAGAAGGAATTTATAAAAGGACTTGATACTGGTACTCATCTAAAGGAAAATAAAATAAAGATACAAGTATGGCGATGTTGTTGAAAAGCTATCAGGTGCCAGTGCTGTTTGTTTCTGTACTCTGTATATTCATTGCTACTGCAATGAGCTCTGAAATGCAGACGAGGTCTGAAAGAGTTACTTTGCATGTAGAAGATAGCCAGGTATGTTATTATTGACTTAATTAGTTATTTATTATCCCTTGCGCACACATAATTTGTATAGCAAATCAAATTTGTTTATATTTCGGGAGGTACTTAATTATGCACCACCAATCCTTTTCTAGAGTTTTATATTTAATTATATTGATGATGATTAGAAGTTTTTCTATCGATAATAATTTATGGTGTCTTTCAAATTTAAATTTGTGAGCTATCCACTAATTAAAGTTTGATAGCTTTCTGGGTACTGACTTTATAAATTTATATTGGTCGTCATACCATCACAACCCATAAATATTTACATCATATGGTGTAGTAATTTAACCTTCAAGTCACCTTTAAGATTCCTGCCCTTTTTAGGTGGTGATGGATAACGGCATCCTTCAAGTAACCCTTTCGAAGCCCTATGGCCGTATGATTGGCATCAAGTACAATGGAATAGATAATCTGTTGGATTACCCTCACGCACAGAGCAACCTAGGAGGGTACGCACGATTAGTATCTATTTAAACTATTTAATTCCTGTTTATTTCAGATGAAATTATGAGAAAAGTCAATTATAACAGAAGATAAGATAAATAAGGGGGGGAGTGGATGAGGGACAGTTAAAGGTTAAAATCAGTACTATGGTGTTCTTGATGGAGTTGAAAACTTGAAATTCGTGTTGAAATGTGATGAAATACTAATGGTCATTTTATGCATATATTAGGTTTTGGGATGTGGATTGGAACTATCCTGGATCCACAAATGATGCCGGCATGGACATGTAAGTATTTTTGATATAAACGTATTTGCTCCATGTTTTTACATGAGTTGAATGGGTATGACCCTCAATCTCATGCCCCAAAAAAAAGGATTTACAAGTTCATTGCCTCATATATTGTTAACCAATTAGGTTTAGAACATGTGAGAATTTAAATATAAAAGATCTTTCTTTTTGGTACAGAATAACTCATCCATTTTTATTAAACTCTAGAAATAGATATTACTGAATATTAGTTACTGTCATGTTGAGTAGGTTAGAAGGAACCGAGTTTAAGGCGATAGTGGAAACAGATGAGCAGGTAGAGATCTCTTTCAATAGACGCTGGGATGTATCCCTTCGAAATAAGTTAGCTCACCTCAATACCGATATCAGGTTAAGTTTATTCTCTATTATTTTGCACTATATGTTCCTTTTTCTTTTAAAAAATTGGTATAGATGCAATGTTTTATCAGATAATATAACCGCATATCCTGAATTCCTTGTTGTTACTACAATTATAACAGAAAATGCGAAGGTTGTGCAATCATTTAATAATTACCTGTACACTTTTATTGTTCTTGCCCGAGCTTTTGTGTAAAAGTAATATGCTTTGATTTGTTCTAGGTACATTATGATGCGTGGTGTTTCGGGATTTTACACATATTCCATATTGGAGCATGAGAAAGGTTGGCCGGCCTTCGATATTTCTGAGGCTAGGGTTGCCTTCAAGCTTAATGGCGATAGGTAAAATTTACCAATGGCATAGAATTTGTTGTATCTAACATGTGTGCTACCAGCACAATGTGAATAATAATTGATATTATTCAATATATATAGAGAGATTGACTATGGTGAGTTGCGAAGTAAAACGTCTTTTTACTTCACGCTCATACTCCATTTTGAAAATCTAAACAACCGATCCGAACTGCTCAACATGTTCTCCATATTGAAATAATAGCTAGTATCCAGCAGTATTCTCAAGATTAAATTAACTTGTAAATATTGGTTATACCAGATTTCACTACATCGCAATATCTGATAATAAGCAGAAGGAAATGCCAGCATTAAATGACAGAGATCCACCTAGGGCTGGGCTATTGGCTTACAAAGAGGCCGTATTGCTTGTTAACCCAAGTGTCCCACAATTAAAAGGAGAGGTAATTTATCAACCATCTGCACAAAGTAACATAATGACATAGGCAGACTATTCAAATGAACTAGGAGGGGTAATTAAATATCAATAACTATGATCATATAATAAACATGGCCCCCCTAAAAAAAATGAATAAAGAGATCTATATTTACATAGGCATATTACTTACTCAATGTTTTTTTTTAATATGCATTGGTTATTTGATTTAAAACTCGGATCTTTATAGGTGGATGACAAGTACCAGTATTCACTGGACAACAAGGATAACCAAGTACATGGATGGATCAGCGACAATCCATCAACCGGTTTCTGGGTCATAACACCAAGCAACGAGTTCAAAACCGGCGGGCCTCTCAAGCGGGATCTGACCTCCCATACAGGTCCTATTTCTCTTGCGGTGAGCAAATTCACTCGAGTCTTGTACCCGTTGAGTGAACATTTCAATTTCAATTCCATGTAGGTCTATGGTACAGCGCCAGTAGAGTAACAAACTAGCACTATAAAATGTCAGTTATAACAATTGAGTTTCAGTTAAGAAATTAGACGGGGAAAAAAGATAACTGGTGAAACAAATTAAGAAAAGTGGAAACATAAGACATGAAACAAACAGACAATATATTCAAAATTCTAGAATGATATCAGCATTATTTATAGCTGTAAGCCAGTTCTTTTGACCGTTCATACAAATGAATTTGTATTTACAGATGTTTATAGGAGATCACTACGTTGGTAAAGATATACACTTTAGTCTACAAGATGGAGAGTATTGGAAGAAAACCTTGGGTCCTATTTTCGTCTATGTAAATTCAAATTCAAATCAAAATCATAGTGGCAGTTCACGTGATCTTCTATGGCAGGATGCCAAAGCACAGGTTGGTTCTTCGGTAGTATAAATATAAATCATTCATACATAAAGGTAGAATTTTAACAAAATTACAGATGCATATATATATTTAACAGATGCAAAAGGAGGTCAAGAATTGGCCTTATAACTTTCCTGCTTCAAAGGATTTCTTAAAACATAATCAAAGGGGCACGGTGACCGGAAGATTTTCAGTTTATGACTGGTAACTTATTTATCTTATCCAAACAAAAAAAATGTAGTTGGAAAATATTTAAATTGAATAACTTGTTAGAAAGAATTCATTTACCTTACTGTGATATTCAAAATTGTTTGTACTGTACTTGATTATGTAATTATGCACCAAGGATTTCTGTAATTATATCAATATCATGACAAACAAAGTTTCTTTTACAACAATTATAGGTACAATAAAACAAGTATGCCGAGTGATTTTCCTTATGTGGGACTGGCCTTACCTGGCCAAACTGGATCTTGGCAATCAGAATGCAAGGTAATATATGTCCTAATTTGTCAACAAATAATTTACAATAGTACTAATATTAATCGGATCATCATCAACATATCATTATTATTAGTATTATTATTAGTATTATTAATATAATATGCTACTGAAAAAACAAAACAAAAACAGAAAAGTAAACAAAAATGAGACGAGATTACACTAAGCGAGAATTAAAGCAAAGATTTTCTTTCCCACATATTGGCACTGACCCTTATTTCTGTTTCGATTATTTATTGTTACATCTTTTTCTATGTCATAATCTACATATTTTTTTCAATTTCTCATGAACATCAATATTTCATTTCAATTTTTTCATGATTAGGGCTACCAATTTTGGACGAGAGTTGACGCAAAGGGCAATTTCACCATAAACAACATAATACCTGGAAATTACAGCTTGTATGCTTGGGCCCCAGGATTTGTTGGTGATTTCATGCATAATGTTACAATATCCATCTCTGCCGGTAAAATTGTTTGCTTTGCATTTGCTTATTATTTCAAATCTTGAGAAACAAGATAACAATAGAATTATACGTACCATTTTCCATAGAAACTTATGATTCACAAAACCAAAAGTGAACGTAATTATTTGGTATATATATTCCATGATATTATAATTGGTTCTCTTCAAACTGTACTATCATTTATATGGACTACAAATACTTGTAATTTTGGAGTATTTGTAGTCCATATAAATTAGAAGTGCAATTAGGCTAAAAAATTACAAGTATCTCTTCAAACGTAATTATTGTTTTCCACTAATTTGACACTTTATGCAATTAGGCTCAAAAATTGATCTTGGCGCACTCACCTTCAGACCACCAAGAGCAGGACCCACTTTGTGGGAGATTGGAGTCCCTGATAGAAGTGCAGCTGAGTTCTTCATTCCAGACGCCACCAAAAATATCAACAAACTTTACATAAATGTTGAGAAGTTAGTTGCCACTTATTTGAAACTTCTGAGTTACATTCTGAAAACAGGGATAAATACATACAACTTTTCTTCTTTGAAGAAATACCTTTTTATTTAATAAGATGTTCTTTTATACTTTTGAACTTTTTGAGGAAGTAGGATTTTTTGTAATGTGTAAAAGGCACCTTAAAAGATTACCGGAAGGCTATCAAATGTTTTCCCCTTTCAACAATATGCGATTAATTTTTTTCTCTATTTTTTTATCCCTCCTTAAGAAAAGATTCATGTTTTTTATTATCTTTTTGTTTCAAATATCTCAGGTACAGACAGTATGGTCTCTGGGAGAGGTACACAGACTTGTACCCAAAAGAAGACCTAGTTTACAATGTTGGTACCAGTGATTACAAAAAAGATTGGTTTTTTGCTCAAGTAACAAGGTATCATCAAGCACTACCCTGCTTTATATACATAATCTTCATACTTAGTGTAAAAGTTTCCTATTCATTATTTTGTTCGGTTGGTGACATTTCGCAAACGTTATTTTTAGTTATGCCTCTTTGATTTTTAGTGTGTTATATAATCATCAAAACTAGTTTATTTGGCAAAATTCATTGTGTTTTTTCTCCTTATATAGGAAAGTTGGAAATGAATATCACCCAACAACATGGCAGATCAAGTTCTCCCTCAAAAACATACAACAAAACAGCACTTATATGTTACGTCTAGCTCTTGCAACTGCTCATATGTCAAGACTAGAGGTTATATTCTCTTCTCATGAACTTAATATTTCCTTACTAGCAAGTACCATATAGGTTCATGGTACCGGCCATGTATTAATTTGATTGATAAATGCACAACTTTGTCTCACCAATAACATTATTCTGATTTTAGGTTCAAGTGAATAATCCCAATGGAAAAGCACATTTACAAACACATCAATTTGGTGACGGGAATGCAATTGCACGGCATGGAATTCATGGATTTCAGTGGAATTATGAAGTACCAATAGATGGAAAATTGCTAATTCAAGGGGAGAATACCATTTATCTTACACAGTCATTTGGAGGCTCGATGTTTAGTGGTATCATGTACGACCATCTGCGTTTTGAGGGACCCTATGTTGCATAAATACCAAGAAAAAATTACTGTATTATGAATACATTATAAATATGTGGATTCCATTCATTTCCCACTACCCCACTACTATCGGAATTCATGCCCCACTACTATAAGAATTCATTTCCCCATTTATTATTGGATTAATTTAGATGGCTTTTCATTTACAATTTATAGCCTATAAATAATAAAGGCTTTGTAATATTGTATTGTACATATGTAACACACATGCAAAATATATGAATAAAGAGATTGTCATCTTTTATATGTCCTCTCTATTTTGATTATTCTTGTTTATGCTTGTTTATCATTATTTTATAACACGTTATCAGCACAAAAACTCTACTAGTTGAAGATTCAAGGTAATTTATTGATATTTTAATTATTTTACCTTTTATATTATGTTATGATATTATTTTGTTTTATATTATTTTATTTTTTACATTATTTTGTGTTAAACATAAATTATGTTAATAAAATGGTCCGAAGCCGTATGACTAATGTGTATCAAAGTTAATGTTATCTTTATATTATATTAATATCAAATGGTCCGAAGCCATCTGTTAATAATAAATATTCAAATGGCTCGAAACCATCTGTTAATTATAAATTCTCAACTTTATCAATTGACCCGAAGTCATTTGTTAATTAAAATTCTAATTTTATCATATGGCCCAAAGCCATTTGTTAGTAATTTTTCTATTGCTACCAAATAACTGAAAAATGTGAGGTATCAATCTTACTAAATATGGCATCATATTAATCTGTCATTTAGTTAGATAAATTCATTTTATCGTATGGCCCGAGGCCATTTCTTAATTATTCAATATTAATCTGACACATATTAATATTTTTTTTGTGTACTATATTTTTTTAATTGAATATTTTTTTTCTTTTCACTAATTTAAGCTACTCGAAAAAGATTTCAAAAGATATTAAGAAGGTCTTCTTGAACAAGATTTCAAGAATTGTCATGTGATGCTTGTTCTCAAACAAAGTTGATTATTCGACCATCACCAGCGAAAATACAAAATGAATCTCTTACATTTCTAAAACGTATACATGGTGATATTTGTGGACCATTTAGATAGTTTATGGTTTAAATTGATTCATCTACAATATGGTCACATGTATGCTTATTATCAACTCGCAACCTGGCGTATGTGATATTATTTGCTCAATTGATTTGATTAAGAGCATAATTTTATGATTATCTAATTGAGAAAATACGTCTACACAATGCTGGTGAATTTACTTCTAAGATAATGCATGTATATTGAAGTTGATGTTGAACATCTTGAAGCTTATATTCGTACACAAAATGAGGACATATTATTTTACATGTAGCAACACTAATTCACATCAGGCCAACTAGCTATAATAAAATTCTTCATGTATAATTGGGTTTTGGTCACATACCTAATATTTCCCATATAATAATTTTGGATGCGTGATATATGTTCTAATTGCTCCACCAATACACACTAAAATGGGTCCTCAAAAGGAAGTTGACAATCTATGTTGGATTTGAATCTTCATCTATAATAAAGTATCTAGCATCAATGACATGAGATTTATTCACAGCTAAGTTTGTCGATTGTTATTTTGATGAATCAATATTTCCAACTTTAAGGGGAGAAAATAATCAGCTGAAAAAATATATTAGTTGGAATGAATTATCATTGTTTCATTTCGAGCCCTGTACTAAAGAATGTGAACTAAATGTTCAAAAGATAATTCGTTTGCAAAGATTAGCTAATTAACTGCCATACGAGTTTAAAGAATGTCTTCAGGAAGTTCAGACCAGCTTCTCATGGCTTAGGATACCATCGGTACTGCTTCGTTCTCTAATGGTAGAGCTTTTTGTCTTTCGCATCCTGATATTTGGAGAAAACAAGTGTAGTTAGTACTATAGTTAAGAAGATATAAGTTTATTATTTGCACTTAATTAAGCATGATAGTGCCATTACAAAAAACAGCCTAATAGTTACTTAATATAAGTTTTCTTTTACCTTCTCTTTCTAATTATAAGATAGGAAATCTTCTAGTCATTTATACTTAATCGATCAGATATGCTAATCACTCACAAAAACTTTAAAGTTCTAGGCATAACTGGTAAATAACTTTGCAACTTTTTCCGAGCAATTCGTGCTGAGAACATGTTGTAAATTGAAGAAAAAAAATAAACAAGATATTGAATAAAGATGACTATCTTGTATTCATCTTCCTTTTGTTGTGTGTGTTTCATATACAAGCTTACAAATGATATATTTATAGGCTAGCAGAAGTAAATTACAAGCCCTTTAATTTAATTCTATTGTTAAATGTGGAGAGATCAAATTCATTGCCGACAGGATTAAAGAAAATCAAAGTTGAGTATTCTTATCTTAATAGTTCTCAATAGTGATAATTTTTTTCTCTCCCAATTTGTCTTCAAGCCAAAAAAAAAGGAAATATACTTTTCACCTACTTTTTTTTTCTCCGATCAATATTGTCGTTCATTTTTTCGACGATCTATGAGGAAATTTTGCGAATCTAAAACTACAAACGTTTTTTATTCGATTTTTTCTTTCAAATACGATTTATGGGGACCCTCTGTATTGTAATTTATACTGGATGAGATGTGATATTTATTTCCTCCTTATCAAAAGATATTGTCCTCTTTCTTGAGTGAGTATGGGTACAATATTTCCAGACAACCGATCGAGTCAATGTCTTTCGAAGCCAATCTAAAATATTGTAGGATCTGTTTTAAAATTGGTACAATTTTTTTTTAGTTAAACGGTCCGGATCTAATTTGACAGAATGACATACTTCATCTGATCTCAGAGACCTGGAGGATCACTATTATTTGGAGGTAATTCGCTCTATTAATTTAGATGGAACCTAATTAAGAGTCTACAATTCAGCCATTTCAGTACAAATTCGAATAAAATGGGATAAATTGGGTCTGAATTTCTGGTACCTAGCCTATATATTTTTTTTTTTCAAACGCCGGAATACATTAATTATTTTGTCTAATTTGATCAAGAGATGTTTCTCTCGAGAATGTTTCAAGGTCAACCATTCGTGAACATTCTGTGAGGAAGTTAATTTCTGTTTATTTTATTTATTTATTTTCCATGGATAAGATGGAGGTTTAATCACTAGTATTGTTTAATACCTTGACAGTTTGTATTAAAAAAAAAAAAAAAACTTAGAATTTTTTATTTCATGTTGTCAGTTAAGTATGTACTACAAATTAAATAGTCATGTTTGCTGACAAAGATCCATTTCTACTTATATAAGAATAAAAAGAAACAAAGATAACAAAGATAACATTTGTATAATATAATTATTCGCTAATTGTTCACATGTATATAATTTGTTGGTATTTTATCATTTCCCTATATTTATTCATTAATATTGTAAATAATTTGTAACACCCGTAAAATTAACAATATTTTTTAAACTTAATTTTCTGAATTTATTCATAAAATTAGATAACTGAAGTATTTATTTGTTAAAAAGAAAATAACGGGTCATGGAGGCCACTTGGCATGCATGCAAATTCCATTCTTCCTTGTTTTTACCGTAACCATTTTATAAAAAGTCTCTCTCACTCTTCAGTTTTACCACTATGTAAAAAGAAAGAAAAATAAAAGAGAAAGAAAAACTAAAGAAAATTGGAAAGTAAAAGAAAAAAATTAGACAAAAAATAGAAGAAATAAAAGAAAAATTGATAATCTTTCGAATGGAGTTTTGATCCTATGTCGTGGGTGATTTGATCCTATGTCGTGGGTGATTCTAAATAGTCGATTGCAATCTGCTTTGAATTTTTGGAATATCTCTATATAATCTACATTTTTGTTTTGCTCCATTTAAGTATATAGTTATCTGAGCATCAGAAATAGAAAAATGATTCATTTCCCTCAGAAACCGATCGATTAAAAGACTGATATTTTCTAGAAGCTTGCTACATAACATTTTTTATGATATTATAGGAGGAACAAACTTCACAAAAGTCAAGAAAATATGAGGGTGTGCAACCTTTTAATGGTATGAAGTTTGAATCACTTGAGGAGGCTGATTGTTTCTACAAACTTTATGCTATAGTCAGTGGATTTAACATACGCAAACGAAAATACTGTTACTTTTCCAAGAAGTAATAAAGTAAGATAGCGCCGATATGTATTCTCAAGTGAGGGGTACTGTTTGAAGTAAAAATCAGTAAATGCTGAAGAAAGGAAAGAGAAAAGTAGTCTGATAGCATTTACTGTGACGCAAAAGAAAGGGACAAATGATTGGGTGGCAAAACATGTAGAAAAGGTGCACGACCATGTATTGGCTAGCTCTAGAAGTGTTGATAACCTAAAAGACCAAAAACGTCTTCTACTGCAAAAAAACCTTGTTGAAAAATTTAGTGAGGCGGGCTTCCTACCGGTAGAGTACCGGATATTTTGAATGATGAACTCGGTGTGAACTTTTCAAGTAGAGATTGTTGGAACCATGTGAGAAATTTGAAAACAATAAATTTGGATATCGGTGATATGGAGAGTGATTTTCATTATTGTAGAACAAAGCAAGTTCAAGATACGAATTTCTATTATGAAATTTACTTGACAAAGATTCGCGAATGGTCAAATTTTTTTGGGTGGACTCTAGGACGCGGTTATGTTATAAACATTTTGGAGATGTAGTGGTGTTTGACACTACATACAAAACCAACAAATATTGCATGCCACTAGCTCTCTTTGTAGGTGTCAACAACTATGGTCAATTCATATTGTTTGGTTTTGCTTTGTTGTAAGACGAAACAGAAGAATCACCGACATTTTTATTAATATCCATAATTAATTATAAAATAAAAATTATACCTAGCTTAGCTGGGTATTTTTAAAAACGCCCAAACCGGGGCTGGAATCTCCTCGGGGTGAAATCTGCAGTCAGACCGGCGCTGAAGTGCTGTCGCAACTTGGTCATCTGTATATGGTAATTAGATGTCCCACCATTCCCTTGTAACTCGCTTGGATCAGCTCCCAACAACGAGTCGATTACTCAGAAAAATGAGTACCGTTAGATACACCACCAACGGGTGTGCCACTGATAGGCAAACCCCATAGGGCACTAACATCCTGACATGTCACCGTCATCTCTCCAAATGGTAAGTGAAACGTATGAGTCTCGGGACGTCATCGCTCTACTAGTCCTGCAATGAGAGATGCATTGATGATGCCACTCCCACTATGTATAGTAGCATATGAATGCGTCGAAGCTTGACATTCAAAATCGTCGTGTTCTGCATTCAAAAAAGGAATCCACAGTACATTATAGAGTTAGCACACCCAAATGTAAACTTTAAAATTAAACCAAAAAAGTAAAGTACCTCGCGAGAAGCTAGTGAGACTCGGTGATCACTATGTGACATCCATAGAAGATGACTGAAATGCTCTCTGCTATCAGTGGCGATCGGCTCATCATCAGCAGCTGGTACCGGCTGAGGTCGAGTCCTGGGCCGTCCTCTAGCCATTCTAATTTCATAACAATTAACGGTAAATATAAGTCAATTCTTGTGCTAAATTATGCTAATTATACTAAAATAAACCAAAATGTGTTTAAATATGCTAAATTATGCTAAATAGGCTAAATTAGGCTAAAATATGCCAGATTAGGCTAAATTATGCTAATTATGCTAAAATGTGGTAATTATGCTAACTTAAGCTAATTATACTAAAACATAACAAATTATGCTAAATATACTAAATTAGGCTAAATTAGGTTAATTATGCTAAAATGTGCTAATTATACTAAAATATACTAAATTATGCTAAGATATGCTAAATTATGCTAAAATATGCTAAATTATGCTAAAATATGGCAAATTATGCTAATTATCCTAAAATGTGCTAATTATGCAAAATTACAGTAAATTATGCTAAAATATACTAAATTATGCTAATTATGCTATATTAAAGTAAATTATGTTAAAATATGCTAACTTATGCTAAAATGTGCTAATTATGCTAAATTAAGCTAATTAAACTAAAATATACTAAAATGTACTAAATTAAGCTAATTAAACTAAATTATGCTAAATTATGCTAAAATTTGCTAATTATGCTAAAATTTGCTAATTATGCTAAATTAACTTAAAATATGCTAAATTATGCTAATTTAACTAATTAAAACTAAAAAATACTAAATATGCTAAAATATACTTAATTAAACTAATTATTTTATTATTGTTAAAACTAATTAAAACTAAAATATAATAATTTTGGTACATTTCTAACAAATTCTATCAATTTACAACCATTAAACAAAAATATACTTAATTAAAACTAATTAAAACTAATTAAACTTAATTAACACAAATTAAAACTAAATGAGAGCTAAATTATACTAATTTTGGTACATTTCTAACAAATTCTATCAATTTACAACCATTTTGGATTTCAAATAAATTAAAAAATAAAGGGACTTACTTACAAATGTGAGAAGAGCAGGAGAAAATTTAGTGAGAGAAAAAGTGAGGAGAGAGTGTGAATTTTGCAAGAATAAGATTTTGAAAAAAAAACGGAACCTCTACCAATGTTTTATAAATACCCGGGCTGGCTATTTTTTGGCCGGTTGAAAAAAAAATTGGAACGGACCAAAAAATGGCCGATTTAGATATTTTTAAAAATACTCAGCTACAATAGTTATAATTAGTAATTTTTATTTAATTATGGATACTAATAAAAATGTCGGGAAGAATCATTCGAGTGGTTGTTTACAACTTGTTTCACTTAAAACACCAATAGCCTAATTAAGAGACCGGGTTTCAAACGAACCCAGAACTCTATCTGCATTCCGTACTTCACAAATTGTTTATACAAGAAACAATTGATTCATTAAATTACAAATACAATCAACCGTTTATTTTGCCCTCACCAAAAAAAACAGGACGGGCTTTATCTAAATTAACCTAATAAATACATAAAAAAATATATATACAATTTCTAAAATGCCATGTCAAATGGGGCCCACATACTCAGGCCCAGATGGCAAGCGACGACATAGATAATGCACCGACAAAAAGTGCAACATAAGCTGCGACTTGTAACCTAAAACTTGAGCCTATTTTACCAGTCAGAAAATCGGCTGCAATCAAATCCACCAAAGCCATGTAAATTAAAATCCCAGCTGAGACCGAATCCAACAAGCCTTCAATTATCAGAGCTCTGGGACTGAGTGCATTGTAAAATGAGGAGATGCCAATGCCGATGCCGATGCCCGCAGGGGTAGTTACAGCAAAAAAAGAAGCCATGAAATAGGATTTCAGGTTAGTGAATTGAGCTTGCGAGATGCAACCACCTAAGGCAAACCCCTCGAAGAATTGGTGGAAGGACAAGGCAGCGATTAAAGGCTTTATGGTGCATGAGCTCTGAGACACGCCTAGTGAGAGCCCAATTATTACTGAGTGCGACACAATCCCGAGTTCTAGTATCTGTACATGTCGTGCAAAATGTGAAATTAATAAAAATTCAAGTTGGGTATGTAATAGCTAGTAGATCCATGTTCGGTACAATCTGTACCAGTAATGGTAATTTAACAGTCAGCTAAGTCTGGTATAGTACCAGCACAACAGTCCGCCTAACCAGTTATTTTATTTTACACCTGAAACCAGAAACCTCCCTACAGTTCTGTATGGGCATTAAATTTTAGTCATAAACAGGAACATAGTCTCTAATTTACTACCGGAAATATATCAAGTTCTAGTCTTGTGCTGGCCACAGTATTATTAGCAATATTATTATTATCATTATAGTCCTAAACTTTTCTATTTACTGTTCCTTCAATTACATCTCTTTTATTAGTATCCCTTTGTTTTGATAACTGAAAAGGGTATTAAACAATTCTAACTAATTATTCTTAACTACCATATTTACCCCGACCCCCTTCTCTCTCTCTCCCCTTCATATTTTCAGCAAGAGAGAATAAATTTATTCAAGCTCATCTTGAGCTTAAATTTATTCAAGTATTTTGTTCAAGATGATTGAATTTTTCATTATTTCAACTTACAAAATTCTGTTCAAGATATTTTGACTTGCAAAATTCTGTTTCTTAAAATCCCTCTATTATATATACATTTAGGAAATGATTTCCCACAAGCACTTTTATGTCAGTGTTCCTATTACAGACCAAAACTTGCAGTTTAAAAGTCCAAGAACAGACTAAAACCTAAACAAGGAAATACATCAAAGAAATTTGGTTAAATGAATCCACACAATATATTTAGTACAAAACTGGAAATTACCTGTGACACAACCACATGCCGCACATACGAGGACACCTGACCCTCTCCGCCATGCGAATGCACCTGCACAAGAGGCTCCCTCTCTTCATTGATCACCTCCCCTTCCTCTGGCTCGGGAGCAATCGAGATACTCAAACTTGTTGATCTCTCCACTGCCAGTGCCGCAGCCTCAGCCTTCACCCCACTCGTCTCCTCTTGATGCTTCTTCTCATAAAATTGCGTGAATGCAAAGTCTGCCACCAGCGTCGCTAGCGCTGCCAGCATGGCAACAAATCCCGCAAATGGGAACCGTCGCCATGGTATGGAAGGGAGGCATGCATTGGTCAGGGCTGACTGGGCATCGTGAAGCATGTGTACGAAGCCGGTGGCTAAAATTACGCCAGCTGCAACCGCCTTTACTAGCACAAATCCGGCGTCATCAGTGCGCAAAAGCCGACGCTTCCTCCCGACAAGTGGAATGGAGATACCTACTACACCGGAGATTAGAATCGCGACAATGGCAGTGAGTTTTAGGTGGAAAGCTGAGGACTCGTCTCGGCAGGTGTCAGAGGATGGTACATTGGTGAAGGTTTTGCAAGGGCTGCTGGAGAAAGATGCTGAGGCTGTTTCTGTTTGGAAAAAGAATTGAGTCAGTATTTGGATATAAAAAAAAACAAAGAATATTTTGTTTGGCTGCTAAAATCAGACCATCTGACTTAATAACCCTTTTATTTATTTAATTACTTATATATTTATTTATTATCTATTTATCGATGTATTTATTTATCTGATCCAATCGTTATGAGCTTCAGATAATTAACCTATTGTTCTCAATTGACAAAAATAAATAAATAAAAAATAACAATCAATGAGCCATACTCCTTTGGTTGGGTGGATGGAAAATATATAATTCAAATTCAAATAAAAACGCTCTCAAGAAAAAGTTTAGTGCTATCTAGTAATAATATTACAGAAGCTGTTTTTACCATGTAGCAACCAACCAAATCAATTCCGAAATTCCGTTGCTATTTCAGTTAATCTAAATTCATACTCCTATAGTCCTATACTTGTTTCAAATGAAAAGGATATGCTTCTCATTGCCTCATTGGTGTAATTACTCTCTTGTATACAGTTATTAGGCGCTAAATTTTGAAAATTGCAATTAACTGGAGTTTACGCTGTTTCAATCTGTTGCATTTTTACGAGTTCTATCGGATTACTAATTTACTTCAGTGACTTTCGACCAGAATGATTCCTCAATTGCACGAGGTGTTCGCAGAAATAATGAAAGTGAAAAACAATTCTACCTAGCAAAATTGATAATCTCAATAAAAAGTAGTTTACAATACCAGAAAATTGCCGTAAGTGGTGAGCCAGTAAATACATCCAATTTGTCTCCTACGAGGAAAAATAAATAAATTGATACGATTAACTCCATTCGGTCGGAAATTCAAGTACTTAACTCCAATTAATCAAATTAGCACAACAATTTGAAAAAAAAAAATATATATAAACAACAATTACTTCCAACTGAAGCGATGTACCTCTGTGAAAGACATAGCAAAGAAACTAAACCCTTCGATCGAATGAAGATTCACTTAATTAAGCCACTTGTTCAATTTCGTTCCCCATGCCACAAACTATGCCAACTCTCTTAATCTTGTGTAAAAGCGCTAAAAAAAGAAGGGAGAATTAGAATTTAAGAAGGAAAAAGATAGAGAACGAGATGCCTTAACTACGTATTCTTCGTTATGTCGTCACACCGCTCATAGAAATTTGGCGGGAGGGCCCCACCCGGGCAAGAGAAAGAGTTGCTAGTTTACATTTTGTCGTCAAGCGCGTGCGACAAACGGTCCAGATATAATTATTGTTTGATCAGACGGTTGAAATATGGCTTGACTATGTTTTTGGTGCTTTCGGTACTGCACGCTTGAGCGGTTCGCATTCCGTCTTGTGTAATCAATGCGGCCTATTGGCACCGTTAGATGAGACACGTGTCATGATCCAGAAGGAAACAGTTGGGCTTGGGAGAATGTCGACATTGTGGCGAGATTTAATAAAATAAAGTAATGCTTTGCCGATCTTTCGTGCTATGACAAACTTCTTCATAAATGCCCAAAGTACTAAAGAAAATAACATTAACCCATCATGTTAGGTGGAGGTCATGTTCGCCGCATCTATAAAAATAAAATGACATGTATATATCTTTTTAAAAAAATTCAAATTAAGTATTTTTTTTATAATTTATAATATCATATTTACATTTCTAATTTCAAAAACTCATAAATTTATTCAATTTATTGTCATTTTCATTAAAACTCAATTTAAGTTTATAAAGTTTTCATTCGTTCTTTATGAAAATAAAATAAAATATACATAGCATGTGTAAATAATATTTAGTCTTCTAATTGGTCAGTTTGTGATAATAAATAGTTCAATTTTTTTATTTGTGATGCACACATATGTGCCTGTCTAAATATCATTATGTGTGTGTCACAACTAGAAAAATAAATCATTTGCCATAACAAACCGGTCAGTTAAAAAATTCAACATTCCTCTTACACATGCTACGTAATTTTAATTTCTTAATAAAGCAGAAAATAAAAATGTTGTAATTTTAAAATGAGTTTTAATATAAAAGACAATAAATTGGATAAGTTTATGAATTTTTTAGATTTGGTAGGTTCCATGTAATATTATAAATTTTAGGAGAAAAATACATAATTTTTAAAATTTTGAAGGATATATTATACATTTTTTTTCTTTTTCTTAAATAGGATGACAAGGACGAAGATAACGTTGACAATTTAAGTATGTTCTTTTTTTTCTCCACGCAACAATCCAAAGTCATTCAACAATATTTTCAAAGAAGTACAGAAGTTTTCGAAAATCTTTATTGATGAGATCACATTCTATAAGTTAGTGAATTATTTTGCACAAATGAAGGATGAGAAGCAAATATCCAAATAATTTGGTGTTCCCGGGCAATTGAGCCCTTGTTGGAGAAAACAAACCTAAAGAGATTCATGTCGTAACGCAATATCTAATGAATGCAAAAATAAAATAAAATGAGCGACGTACTGATAAAAATAATGGAAATTAAAGGTGGTGGAAAGCATGCCATCTGAGAGGAGGTTTGGAATATGCTGATTCGTGCCCCAAGTTGACTAAATAAAAGTGCACCTTTGTAACTTTTTTTATTTTTTTGAGATAGAAAGTTGTTACCGAAATTTTTATTAATAACCCCAAACAAAAGAAAAATATCAAATCTAACCCCAACTTGAAAAAATTTTCAAAAATGACCTAACCGCCCCATGATTGGGCGGTTCACCCTACCCACAAAACCGCCCAATAATGGGGCGGTCCACACGGCCAAGCAAACCGCCTCCTAATCGGGCGGTTAACCATTATTTTTTTTATTTTTATTTTTTATTTTTTTTTAAAGATATGTTATGATATTTTTTTAGTAGGATTTATAAGATATATATATTTTTTTTGTGTAGATATCTTTTTTATTAAGATATATTTACAACATATATTAAGATATATATTTATGATAAGTTTGTATTATTTTTGTAAGATATATTTTTTTTATTGTAATTTTAAATAAAATTTGGTTGAGTTTGGATGCGTCGTCTGACGGTAGAACCGTCGATTCTTTTATAATAATTGTCGATTGTACGGCTGTTGTATTGATTGTCGATTTGGCTAACGTGGTAAATATTTTTATGTTGTCAATTTGTGTATATTTAATTACGCTATGAACATAACAAAAATGAAGCACACAAAAATAGTTACAAAACTACTAATTAAATCAGTTCACAAATTTAGCGACGACGACCGAACAAATTTAGAAGTCGACGAGTTCTCGATCTGCTTCCAGTCTGTTGTGCGACACTACTACCGCTACCGGATGCCTCTGCATGACTACTACCGCTACCGGTTGCCTCCGCAACAACTCTAGCATTTTCTCTTTCGTTGGCTTCGTTGATGGCATCTGCATTCCAGTTCACCAAAAATGGTATGTTATTGAAATCTTGAAATGTAAAATGAATTATAAAATATAAAATGAAATGTACCTGCTCGCTGCCTGTCACAAGTTGAACGGCGAGCCTGATGTCCCATTCGCCTAACCTGCATCTGATCCATTGTCATTACAGCACGCTTGTGGGGCCTTCTCCCTTTTCTAATATAAAAAGAAGTTAAATAACCATATTAAAAATAAGTTCAGTGCATACACAAAGTATTCTCCCTAACCTGATCCACTTTCTGGGGGGGACGATTTTATCTCCAACATAGGCCGGCCATTGATGCTGGTTGGGATAAGAATGGAATGATGCACCCCAAGTACTCGCAAGGTAAGTGGTACGGTACATGTCGGCGACAAAATCATCCTCACGGAAGTTTCTCACTCGGCACACCGCCATAACATGAGAACAAGGTAGGTGAGCTAGTTGGATTCCTTGGCATGTGCATGTTACAGTATTGTCATCTCCGATTTTGACAACATACTTGAAAGGCCTTTTAATAAACTCCATAGTCCCATCTGCTCTACGGCTGGTTGGAGCGTACTCATTCGGAGAGTGAACTTCGAATTCCAAGCGACTCCCATACGGGACAACGGTCATAACTGAACCTTTCTCCCTATGTTTGCGTAATTTGCCCTCCACCCTTGTTGAAAATGTTTGGTTCCTGGCGAGTAATTCTGTTGCTTTATCACGGCGGTCAACGAACCATGCATTAAGCTTGTAGAAAGTGTCCTCCACAATGGCTGCCACGGGCAACATTCGGCTCTGCTTGAAAACAGCATTCAAGGACTCGGACCCATTTGTCGTCATTATTCCCCATCTCCAACCTCCATCTTTTGCTTGAAATATTTTCTCATATGCGGGTGCTTCTTGCAGATCTCTCGGATTATTTTTCCCCACCTTGAGTAAGTACGAATTTGCCTTCGGACAATACTACACAGAAATAATTTTTCAGATTAGAAAAATATAAGTAAATAGTTTATTAAAATTTCATCTAAAATATACATACCTTGGCAAACTCTTTGAACATCTCTTCCAGCCTCCTTGGCTTCTTCCTTCTGCATCCAATTTTAAATGTATCTGCAACCCATTAGTCGAATCCGACATGCTTGTAGAGGTTGTCTGCAACGTGTTGCATACACAGCCTGTGCACACAGTCGCCCTGGGCTGTCGACCAACCGAAATCTGTTCGATCGAAGACATATTTGATTCCTTTGTGCTGGTCTGATATGACGCAGAAGAACCTGTTCCCAACCACCTCTCTTCGCAAAAAACTCATGAAAAAACCCCAATTTTCACCGTCCTCCTTCTCGACAATTGCAAATGCCAAAGGCAACAACTGGTTTTCGGCATCGTATGCACATGCTATCAACAACCTCCCATCGTAACGGCCAGAAAGGAAGCATGCATCTATACTGATAACTGGTCTAATATATGGCACAGCTTGAATGCACGGACCAAATGCCCATGCTATGGCCTTGAACAGTATCTGGTTGGGCTCATCGGGATCGGTAACATTCCAACATTCATACCTTGTGCCGGGATTTGTACTTGCTATGGCTTGGAGCAGTGGTGCAAGCAAGTTGTATGAATCCTTCCAACTACCGAACAGTCGGCATATCGCAAGTTCACGCCCTCTCCACAACCTGTTGTATTTTGGGGTCACATGGTCGTAAGCGCGTCTCACCGCTCTACCGACCTCCTTAAGGCTGATCGACGGGTCCTCCTTAACATCTCGCTCAATTACATCGGCAATAAGTGATGCCGTAAGTTGTGAATGGTCTGTCCTTGACGACGCAGACTTGCATGTATGTGGGGGTTCACATTTCTTAATTATCCATGACGCCCCCCTACCCACAGGGGTTGCATACAGCCGGAACTCGCATCGCGGTGAGTCTTTGCAAACAACAACTAACCTTTTTGACTCCCTTTTTTGTATTCTGCACTCCCAGTTGCTGCGGATATGAACTTCGTATATTTTCTTCACAAGTTCATCTAGGGTGGTATAAACCTGGTCCGGAGCAAGCTCTGAGGTGTAAACGACACGCTTCCCAAAATAGCTTATGTCTGCTTCCTCAAAAGCAGTGGTATCGTTGAATGTGGCTACCGGGTGCCTGTCTGTCCGACCTCTGATCGGAAATCTGTCCTGAATGGGTAAATAATCTCCATCACCTGCAGACAAGTGATCAGAATCCCAATCCCCGTCCCAACTATCACCCGAGTTAATTTCACGTTCCGGTATGGCATCAACCCCTTCGGCCTCCAGCTCTGCATCTCTCCGGGGAACCATAACAGGTACAAGTATAGGTACGGACGGTGGTACAGAAGGAAATCTGGCTTCTACTACGGGTTGAATAGGAGGTGGAGGTGGTGGTGGTGGTAGGTCGGTGCTATAATCAGTGGTATAATCAGTGGTGTAATCAGCAGTGTAATCAGTATGAACGGGTGGTGCGTGCGGTTCAGACGGTGATACATGACCCAAGTTTTGGTTACCCGAGTGGTCAAAACCCGAGTGCTGCTGCACTGGGCTATCATAACCTGTATGGTCTGTAGAAGGTCCAACCCTGGTCCGATGCAGAAACTTTCTGGAATACAACTCCATTATCGGGGTACCCGTAGATTGAAAAGTATTGTAAACACATCTCCAACCATCCTCATTTGTTATTGGATACTTTACATAGTAAGGTCTATCCCGCCCTGCGTCAACCCGAGTAACCAAATCTATGTCATACCGGTTGGGGGTTACACCAATCCTTTCGAATACCATTTGCTTAAGTTCCAGAAATGAGGTGTTTTCATTTACCTCAAAGCCATGGGTCGGATCTTTCGAGTAACGAACTCCCTCCACACCCACCTCGAACTTCCCGCCCACATATAGTGTAACCAACATTTTATCTACATTAATAAACAAACTTTTATCAGTTACAAAATAATAGTACACAGTTAAATTATTAGTAAATAACAACATTAAAAAAAAAATATTTAATAAAATTAATTAAAAAAATAAAATAAAAAAATGAACAGTAATCTACAGTAGTCTACAGTAATCTACAGTAATAAACAGTATTCTACAGTAATCTACAGTAATCTACAGTAATCTACAGTAATCTACAGTAATCTACAGTAATAAACAGTATTCTACAGTAATCTACAGTAATCTACAGTAATCTACGGTATTCTACGGTAATCTACAGTAATCTACAGTAATCTACGGTAATCTACAGTAATCTACAGTATCTACAGTATCTACAGTAATGCATAGTAAAATAAATAATAAAATAATTAAAAAAAAAACTAATAAAAAAATAAAAATTTACCTGCAGAGACGATTGGGGCGAGGGCGAGGGCGAGGGCGAGAGAGTGTGAGAATGAGAGCCAGAATGGGCATTTTATAGTCTGCATACTGAACCGCCCCACCATGGGGTGGTTTGCTTGGCCGTGTGGACCGCCCCATTATTGGGCGGTTTTGTGGGTAGGGTGAACCGCCCAATCATGGGGCGGTTAGGTCATTTTTGAAAATTTTTTCAAGTTGGGGTTAGATTTGATATTTTTCTTTTGTTTGGGGTTATTAATAAAAATTTCGGAAGTTGTTAGGTGGAGATCTAACTCCTAATTTAAATTTAGTTGTTTCATAAAGAATTCGGTTTCAAACTCACGACTTCCTACACAGATTCCGTGTGTTGTCTTTTAATACTAAATCAAATCAAATGCTGGTTCTTACACTCATTAATTTTAATATACTTCTTTATTTATACTTTAAAGTATAACAACTTACTGAAATTGTTCAACTTTTCTTAATGCAAATGTCTAGGTGGCATCGACAAATTATAAATTTTTTTGTATTTATTTATTTATTATTAAGGATATCCTGTGTACTCCTATAATTGTCAAAAACAAAATAAAGCCCAATTAGATTTGACCGTTGACAGTTTCACTCTTTTGTGTGTTACCACGGCCTAAAAATCGTAATGCAGCTTTCAAAACTTCTTCTTACAAGCCTGTTTGATGACAAGTTCAAAGCAAACTTTATTTTTGAAAATTTGCAGTTGCGAATATATATACCACTGCCATGCCACTAGGGGTGAAAACGGAGCGGATAATACTAATACCAAATCCATATCCGTTTTTCATCGAGCGGATACAGATACGGATACAGATACGGATGTTAAAGTCTAAAATCAAATCCGCCTTAAACGGATACGGATACGGAGCGGATAATTTACGAATACGGATTCGAATACGAATGCGAAACGAATAATTATCGAATAATTGAGTTATCAGGACTTTAAGATACAAATACTAATTAACAAACTTTAAATATAAAATGAATGAATAATTTAAGTTAATTTATTTAAAATAAATTCAATTAGTAATTTGTAAAATATTATATATATATATATAGAAGAGATAGGATTACACCATTTTTTTTGACATATTTTGACACCTATCATTTTCAATGTTCAAATAGTTGATCCAAACCGTTCAACATGATGGATATATTAAAATGTTCTTGGAGATCAAATTTTATATTTTTTTTGAATTTTTTTACTATTTATTAAGATGGTTACAAAATTGTTGTTTTCAGACCATTGAAAAACAATGATTTTGTAACCATGCATCTTAATAAATGATAAAAAAAATTCAAAAAAAATATAAAATTTGATCTCCAAGCACATTTTAATATATCCATCATGTTGAACGATTCTTTACCTATAAAAAAACAGTGTCAAAATGTGTCAAAAAAAAAATGTAATTGAATCACTCCTCATATATATATATACATATATGATTTCTTCTGATTAATGTTGCTTATTTAAGATGTCTTTTGTTTAATTTATATATCTCAAGGAATTCCACCAAATTCCTCGCGAATTTAAAAAATAAATAAGATGAAGAGGCAGGGTCCACATGCCAAATTACTTGTTTAATTTAAATGACCGGGCCGGCTCCCAAGGCGAGAATGCTCTCAGCTCCCAAGGCGTGCTTTTCAACAAAAAAATAACTTTATTCCGGATATGAAGTATAGTCCCGCAAATAGAGAAGGAAATACGTGACACGCCGTGACGTGACGTGACAAACACGCCGTGATTTGGTCACGTGACGTGACGTGACGTGATCAATGTTTTTTTTTCACGTGACGTGATCAAAATAGTGGCAGACGATCACGTCACGCGAATGGTCACGTCACGCGTAGTCACGCCGTGACTACACGTGACGTGATATGACGTGACGTGATATGACGTGACATAAATTAGTCACATTGAACTTTTTTTATATTTTAATTTAAATTGTTGAAAATTCAGAAAAAATATATCAAAAAATATGAAAATTATAAAATTTGTAAAATAAGTAAATAATGTTGCAAAAATTAACTAGTAAATAATATTCTAAAAATTGTCAAATTTTTTGGATAAAAGATATTTAAGCCCGTTTCATTAAGAAACATAGTTTTTATAAACAGCCACAAAAAAAAAGTCTGAATATACTATGAATATACTACAGAACCATAGCCTAATATGCGTGTTTACGTGACTATTTTAGTGCAAGCCAGCCAAGCAATCCGTGACTATGCGTGTTTACGTGATTACACGTGACAGTACGTGATCACGTGATGTGTTTTATAACGTGACGTGACGTGACGTGACGTATAATTTTTGTTAAATACAGTCACGTCACGCGAATAGTCACGTCACGCAACACGTGAGTCACGTCACGTAATCGACACACGTGAACGTGACGTTACGTGATGTGACTGATCACGCCGTGACAAATTTCCTTCTCTACCCACAATGGGTAAAGAAACGGAGACGGAGAATATATAACCCTTTAGCCTGGAAAGAAACAAAAAAAATTAGCGAATTTGAGGCCCGGAGAAATGAATTCGGATCAGGTTAAGTAACACAATTTTTAGGTTTTGGATCGGGATAGTCCGATTCGAATCCGCAAAAATCCATCCCTGAAGTGAGCGCACACATTCCGACGACGAATTCAAATCCCGAGACAATTCCAAATGACAAATTCGAATAGTGCAGATATCCGCTCTGTTTATACTTCTCCATCTGTATCCGTTTTCATATCCGAGATCCAATAATTATTCGGATTCGGATCGGATAATCCTGATCTGTTTACACCCCTACATGCCACACTGTGTCTGTTGTATATTTGTTTGAAAAATTGTTGGAACGGTTTAATTAAACACCAACAAGACTTATCCGATTTGATATGGCATTAAATTAGATTTTAAAAAAAATTGGGTTTCATGTGTTAGGTCACTTGCATAATTGTTGGGTTTTCCTACCCCTGAAGATATTTTATTCAAGTCTCACTATTTTTTTTTCTTGTTTTTCTTACATATGCAGAAATCTAAGGATAACAAATGAACTATATATATATACAACTAAATTGGAAATTTAAATTCAATCTTAAGGTTTTTAGGGTCGTCTTATGGCTGTTGTAATCATCTTTATTTTCCTATTGATAGTTTTAAAGAGAAAAATATTGCAGTGCAATTATATTGTTAAAGTTACTGTCTGTTGCTTTGTTTATTTTTATTCTAACAATTTTAAGATTTCTTTTATCATCTATAAAATGGTGGTAATTGCTGTATCATGTCTAATTTCAAATTATTTGTATAATTTATTATGTTCTACTATCACTACGTCTTTAAGTTCGTCTAGGGCGCAAAGGATGTTTGGTTGTGGAATAAAGTTAGGTTGATCTAAGTTGTTTATTTCAATTAGGTTGATTTAAATTATTCTTGTTTGGTATTATAAGAATGGGACAATATTTGTGAGAGTAAAAAGTGACTATCTGCGAGAAAAATGTTATTTCTGAGTGTGTCGGTATTACCGACAGAAGTATCCGCGATGATACCCTCGTAAATACTGTTCTATTCTTGTAGGAAACAAAATAGTTTAGCATAAAGTTAAGAAGCAGGAGTGAGAAAAGAAAAGAAGCGGTCATTGACTAACAACGAGCACCACAAGCGTCTTAGATTAGCCTACATATTATGTATTTGACGATAAGAGTATACTTGCCAATAACTAGGTATATAACTGTCACGAGAAAAGTTCAAGTCCGCTGGATATTAGACGTATATTTGGATCCGATGAGTGTCGGAGCCGTCCGATACATTTTAAAACTCGTGCACACAAATTTTAAAGTGAAGTGCTTTCAAATATTAAAACGCATCAGACAGCTCTGGTATCTATCGAACCTAAAAGTATGTCCAATGCCCATCGGACCTACACTGCACTCAACTATCACATGTCGGATCGAGTTTTGGTTTGCAAGTCATGACTTGACCTGACCCAAAAGCAGCACAGATCCAAGTTAGCTTTAGAATGGCTTAATTATAGAAGGAGAAAGAGGCTTCAGAAGCCCAATACAGATCTCTATGGAATATATGAAAGCCCAATCCGATTTTCAAATGTTAATTAAATGCCCAGGTGATAGAGAGGCTAGAATTTCATTTCGTCAAAGAATGCCTCCGTGCCAAAAAAAATTTCAGCACGCTTCCTTTTGCTATTATTATTATTTTTTTTTTCTTTTGTCGGAACGAACTTTGTGTGATGTATTGGTGGGTTGATATTCCCACATAAAGTACTATTAAAATAAAATTAAAAAAATATATATAAATGTATAAAAAATACAAAAATGTATACCACAAAAAAGACATCTGGCGGTACCTAACTGTAGCCTACTCTCCAATAGTAAACCTAATGATTGAATTTGAAGTGTGGAATCAGATTGAAGGTATTTGTGTGATGTATTTGAATGTTGATAATCAAGTTATGTAATCTGGGCAGATTGTGCTCCATTAAATGAAGTATTTGTACTGCATTTTGTATTATCTTTTTTCATTGTGATTCTTTTAACTTTTTTTCTTGCAGATGTGCTGCTCTGCTGCATCCGGCTTGGTGATTCAGTACAAACCAGGTATACTCCATTACCTTAGCCTTTCACAAAAAAAAAAAAAAAAAAAAACTGGTTTGTGGGAGCAATTTGCAATGACATTTGAATAATTTTCTCTAAATAATCTTGTGTGTGATTAATACTTTTCACGGTGTTGTCGAGCATGGAGTGCAGCTTGAAATTAATAAGTGGTTGCCGAGGTCATGGAAGCATGTTCCTCTATATTAATTGCTGAATCGATTGATATGAATATGAAAATCGGGGAAATTCCTGAGTGCGCTCAGAACTTGTTCGATGAAATGTCTGAAAGAAAATAACATTAACCCATCATGTTAGGTGGAGTTCATGTTCGCCGCGATGGATGAACTCACCCAACAATTACACGAGATAGGAGTAGATCCTATCGGCATCGGATCTACTTTTAGATAATTAACTCTACCACCGTAGGATTAGCATTAAATATGTGCGCACGGAAATTGATACAGACTTGCACGTCTTTTGATGCGTATTGCACGATTCTTGATGCTGATCGGAAGGTCATCACACCCATCGAACCAAAGTAGGTCTGATGCCCTCTGAATTCTAATTACAGATGCAGCGCATCTATAAAAATAAAATTACATGTATATATCTTTTAAAAAAATTCAAATTAAGTATTTTTTTTTAATTTATAATATCATATTTACATTTCTAATTTCAAAAACTCATAAATTTATTCAATTTATTGTTATTTTCATTAAAAACTCAATTTAAGTTTATAAAGTTTTCATTCGTTCTTTATGAAAAATAAAATAAAATAAAATATACATAGCATGTGTAAATAATATTTAGTCTTCTAATTGGTCAGTTTGTGATAATAAATAGTTCATTTTTTTTTATTTGTGATGCACACATATGTGTATGTCTAAATATCATTATGTGTGTGTCACAACTAGAAAAATAAATCATTTGTCATAACTAACCGATCAGTTTTTAGCATCAGGTACAGACTCTTGTACCAGTATTTTATTAATCAAATGAGGGCGTGACCCTTATTTCTTCCTCAAAAAAAAACTAATCGGTCAGTTAAAAAATTCAACATTCCTCTTACACATGCTACGTAATTTTAATTTCTTAATAAAGCAGAAAATAAAAATGTTGTAATTTTAAAATGAGTTTTAATATAAAAGACAGTAAATTGGATAAGTTTATGAATCTTTTAGATTTGGTAGGTTCCATGTAATATTATAAATTTTAGAAAAAAAAAATACATAATTTTTAAAATTTTGAAGGATATATTATACATTTTTTTTTTCTTAAATAGGATGACAAGGACGAAGATAACGTTGACAATTTAAGTATGTTCTTTTTTTCTTCACGCAACAATCCAAAGTAATTCAACAATATTTTCAAAGAAGTACAGAAGTTTTCGAAAATCTTTATTGATGAGATCACATTCTATAAGTTAGTGAATTATTTTGCACAAATGAAGGATGAGAAGCAAATATCCAAATAATTTGGTGTTCCCGGGCAATTGAGCCCTTGTTGGAGAAAATAAATCTAAAGAGATTCATGTCGTAACGCAATATCTAATGAATGCAAAAATAAAATAAAATGAGCGACGTACTGATAAAAATAATGGAAATTAAAGGTGGTGGAAAGCATGCCATCTGAGAGGAGGTTTGGAACATGTTGATTCGTGCCCCAAGTTGACTAAATAAAAGTGCATTTTTGTAACTTTTTTTATTTTTTTGAGATAGAAAGTTGTTAGGTGGAGATCTAACTCCTAATTTCTATTTAATTAGTTGTTTCATAAATAATTCGGTTTCGAACTCACGACTTCCTACACAGAGATTCCGTGTGTTGTCTTTTAATACTAAATCAAATGCTGGTTCTTACACTCAGTAATTTTAATATTCTTCTTTTTTTATACTTTAAAGTATAACAACTTATTGAAATTGTTCAACTTTTCTTAATGCAAATGTCTTGGTGGTATCAACAAATTATATATTTTTTGTATTTATTTATTTATTATTAAGGATATCTTGTGTACTCCTATAATTGTCAAAAACAAAATAAAGCCCAATTAGATTTGACCGTTGACAGTTTCACTCTTTTGTGTGTTACCACGGCCTAAAAATCGTAATGCAGCTTTCAAAACTTCTTCTTACAAGCCTGTTTGATGACAAGTTCAAAGCAAACTTTATTTTTGAAAATTTGCAGTTGCGAATATATATACCACTGCCATGGGGTGAAAACGGAGCGAATACGGAGCGGATAATACTAATACCAAATCCATATCCGTTTTTCATCGAGCGGATACAGATACGGATACGGATACGGATGTTAAAGTCTAAAATCAAATCCGCCTTAAACGGATACGGATACGGAGCGGATAATTTACGAATACGGATTCGAATACGAATGCGAAACGAATAATTATCGAATAATTGAGTTATCAGGACTTTAAGATACAAATACTAATTAACAAACTTTAAATATAAAATGAATGAATAATTTAAGTTAATTTATTTAAAATAAATTCAATTAGTAATTTGTAAAATATTATATATATATAGAAGAGATCGGATTACACCATTTTTTTTTACATATTTTGACACCTACCATTTTCAATGTTCAAATAGTTGATCCAAACCGTTCAACATGATGGATATATTAAAATGTGCTTGGAGATCAAATTTTATATTTTTTTTGAATTTTTTTACTATTTTTAAGATGGTTACAAAATTGTTGTTTTCAGACCATTGAAAAATAATGATTTTGTAACCATCTTAATAAATAGTAAAAAAAATTCAAAAAAAATATAAAATTTGATCTCCAAGCACATTTTAATATGGTGATCATGTTGAACAATTCTTGACCTATAAAAAAACAGTGTCAAGATGTGTCAAAAAAAGAATGTAATTGGATCCCTCCTCATATATATATATATATATATATATATATATGCATATATGATTTCTTCTGATTCATGGTGCTTATTTAAGATGTCTTTTGTTTAATTTATATATCTCAAGGAGTTCCACCAAATTCCTCGCGAATTTAAAAAATAAATAAGATGAAGAGGCAGGGTCCACATGCCAAATTACTTGTTTAATTTAAATGACCGGGCCGGCTCCCAAGGCAGGGTCCACATGCTCTCAGCTCCCAAGGCGTGCTTTTCAACAAAAAAATAACTTTATTCCGGATATGAAGTATAGTCCCACAATGGGTAAAGAAACGGAGACGGAGAATATATAACCCTTTAGCCTGGAAAGAAACAAAAAAAATTAGCGAATTTGAGGCCCGGAGAAACGAATTCGGATCCGGTCAAGTAACTCAATTTTTAGGTTTTGGATCGGGATAGTCCGATTCGAATCCGCAAAAATCCATTCCTGAAGTGAGCGCACACATTCCGACGACGAATTCAAATCCAGGATCGGGATAGTCCGATTCGAATCCGCAAAAATCCATTCCCGAAGTGAGCGCACACATTCCGACGACGAATTCAAATCCCGAGACAATTCCAAATGACAAATTCGAATAGTGCAGATATCCGCTCTGTTTATACTTCTCCATCTGTATCCGTTTTCATATCCGAGACTTTCGGAGTTATCCAATAATTATTCGGATTCGGATCGGATAATCCTAATTTGTTTACACCCCTGCATGCCACACTGTGTCTGTTGTATATTTATTCAAGTCTCACTATTTTTTTTTCTTGTTTTTCTTACATATGCAGAAATCTAAGGATAACAAATGAACTATATATACAACTAAATTGGAAATTTAAATTCAATCTTAAGGTTTTTAGGGTCGTCTTGTGGCTGTTGTAATCATCTTTATTTTCCTATTAATAGTTTTAAAGAGAAAAATATTGCAGTGCAATTATATTGTTATAGTTACTGTCTGTTACTTTGTTTATTTTTATTCTAACAATTTTAAGATTTCTTTTATCATCTATAAAATGGTAAATGGTGGTAATTGATGTATCATGTCTAATTTCAGACTATTTGTATAATTTATTATGTTCTACTATGACTATACGTCTTTAAGTTCGTCTAGGGTGTAAAGGATGTTTGGTTGTGGAATAAAGTTAGGTTGATCTAAGTTGTTTATTTCAATTAGGTTGATTTAAATTATTCTTGTTTGGTACTATAAGAATGGGACAATATTCGCGAGGGTAAAAAGTGACTATCCGCGATGGAACACCGATAGAAAAATGTTATTTCTGAGTGTGTCGGCATTACCGACAGAAGTATCCGCGATGATACCCTCGTAAATACTGTCCTATTCTTGTAGGAAACAAAATAGGTCAGCATAAAGTTAAGAAGCGGGAGTGAGAAAAGAAAAGAAGGGGTAATTGACTAACAGCGAGCCCCACAAGCGTCTTAGATTAGCCTACATATTATGTATTTCACGATAAGAGTATACTTGCCAATAACTAGGTATATAACTGTCACGAGAAAAGTTCAAGTCCGCTGGATATTAGACGTATTTTTGGATCTGATGAGTATCGGAGCCGTCCGATACATTTTAAAACTCGTGCACACAAATTTTAAAGTGAAGTGCTTTCAAATATTAAAACCCATCAGACAGCTCTGATATCTATCGAATCCAAAAGTATGTCCAATGCCCATCGGACCTACACTGCACTCAACTATCACATGTCGGATCGAGTTTTGGTTTGCAAGTCATGACTTGACCTGACCCAAAAGCAGCACAGATCCAAGTTAGCTTTAGAATGGCTTAATTATAGAAGGAGAAAGAGGCTTCATAAGCCCAATACAGATCTCTATGGAATATATGAAAGCCCAATCCGATTTTCAAATGTTAATTAAATGCCCAGGTGACAGAGAGGCTAGAATTTCATTTCCTCAAAGAATGCCTCCGTGCCAAAAAAATTGTCAGCACGCTTCGTTTTGCTATTATTATTATTTTATTATTTTTTCTTTTGTCGGAACGAACTTTGTGTGATGTATTTTTGTGTGATGTATTGGTGGGTTGATATTCCCACATAAAGTACTATTAAAATAAAATTTTAAAAAAATATATAAATGTATAAAAAATACAAAAATGTATACCACAAAAAAGACATCTGGCGGTACCTAACTGTAGCCTACTCTCCAATAGTAAACCTAATGATTGAATTTGAAGTGTGGAATCAGATTGAAGGTATTTGTGTGATGTATTTGAATGTTGATAATCAAGTTATGTAATCTGGGCAGATTGTGCTCCATTAATTAAATGAAGTATTTGAACTGCATTTTGTATTCTCTTTTTTCATTGTGATTCTTTTAACTTTTTTTCTTGCAGATGTGCTGCTCTGCTGCATCCGACTTGGTGATTCAGTACAAACCAGGTATACTCCATTACCTTAGCCTTTCACAACAACAAAAAAAAAAAACTGGTTTGTGGGAGCAATTTGCAATGACATTTGAATAATTTTCTCTAAATAATCTTGTGTGTGATTAATACTTTTCACGGTGTTGTCGAGCATGGAGTGCAGCTTGAAATTAATAAGTGGTTGCCGAGGTCATGGAAGCATGTTCCTCTATATTAATTGCTGAATCGATTGATATGAATATGAAAATCGGGGAAATTCCTGAGTGCGCTCAGAACTTGTTCGATGAAATGTCTGAAAGAAAAATTGTAAGTCTTGTCATGGAAAAGTATGCTTTGAGGTTATAGTCAAGTGTAGACACAATGGAAAAAAAAAAACCAAATATTTCACTTTTTGTTAGTTTCTTGTGCAATTGCAACTTGCAACTGTATTTATGTTTTGGAAATCAAATGCAGTTAGAATTACAACTGCTTCTTCCTCCATAAATGTATCAATTGTTTATATTTTTAACAAAATTGTGGGGTATATGTCATTTTATTATTCTAGTTGTTAATGAATTGGATGATAATTGCTTTGTAAATATTTCTAGGTTTTGCATTGTATCTCACACTGCAAGTGGAATTTACATCAAAGGTAATTAACGATTGAATTTGTTAATAAATATAATTGTAATCAGTTTAATATTGAAATAAATATTTCTCTTAATTATAAATAATGATGGATTATTTCCAATTTTCAAATGCAATGGTTAGTTTCCCTTCCATCGGAATTATAGTTTTTTTTTTAGGGGGAGGGGGGGATGGGGGATCGGACGGTCAGCTTTGCTTTCTGCACGAATTAAAATGGGCACTACATCCTATCGATGACCCCATTTTACCACATAACATGGCAAAAATGAATTTCATTCATTGCCTATCGAGCATAGCAGAGCTACAAAGTTGGATAGAATGGAATATAACTTTATAATTATTTCAACAATAAGTAATTTTCACAATATTTCTGAAATAAATATAGTAATATAAGCATATTTTTAGATCATGGATTTGTTAATTTAAGAAATTTGAAGCTGCCAGACACAATCAATGCAATTTCTAACGGAAAAAAAAAGGACCAAAAGGAAAATGTAAGAGTTGGTGTAAGTTGTTTAGCAATTATCATAAAAACATGAGAAATCACAACCAATTAACAAGCTCCCATAACTATACAAAACTTTCAGTATTGGCAGCGACCATCTCATTACAAAAATATAATTGGCTCCTGAAATTTTTTTGATTGATTAATTATTTTGCACCTTGTCTCACCAGGGTTAAATAACAATTAAACAATTAAACTTTCAGTATTGTTAAACTGTTTACTTGCTACTACAACAGTATATTAGAGGAATATGTTTTTGGACAAACTAGTAACTTCCTATTTTCTATTAGAATATATAAAGAACTGATGAGACCCTCCTTCACAACCTGCTTGGTATTTACCTGTCCAATAAGAAATCATTGTCATTATCATGAAAAGTTCATGTGATCGTATTAAATACCACTTAGTAGGTAAACTTGTAATACTAAAATAACTTTGCAATAACACTGATTACTAAAGAGTTAAGATGGCAGTCCCAATTAGAAAACTGAACTAAATTTCTATCAAATTAAACAGAAAACAAAATTAGTACTCAGTGAAACTTACTTGATATCGGAGAGCTTTACCAGACTAGGCACAAACCAAGTCCCCACTGAATCAAAAGGGCAAGGCAGCACCTCAGTTGTACGATCTTCTATGTCGTATCTACAAAGATATTTTGTGGTTTCTAAGAAGTAAATGCAATTCCCTTTGAATCCAACAAAGTTACTTGCACAAAAAGATAACCCACGATAATTTTGCAAAAACAACATTTGGTCACCGATATCAGTGATTTTCACCCAACAAGGTTTCCCTTCACCATCACCAAAATAAAGACAGTATATATCAAAGTGGCACTGCTCATCCTCGTAATACTGGAACAACCTTAGGATCTTTCCTCCTGACTTGACCATAATTGTGGTACCCTTTAGAAGAGGGTTTGTGCCTTCTGGTGGTTTGACTTGATAAGCCAATTTTTTGGTTGCAATATCAATAACATTCGTAATGCCAGTTACAAAGTTGTTGCTGAAGTATTGTCCCATATAAAATACACTACCATAGGGGTAGGGGTCGATCCCTTCTAGAAAGACCCAATCGTCAGAATCAAATCGCCAAAAAGCCATCCTTGCAGGTGGGATATTCTGTTCCATGTCAAAATAATCCACATATCCTGATATAACCACAATATCGTCGCCTTCAATTGGATCTGGACAAATATAGTTTAGGGCCCAACCACCGAGTACATTAACAGAAGGGACATAGATCTGATCATTTGTAAGAGGATTAAGGAGATAGCTCTCAGAATTTCCCAAGTAAGAGGCAAGTAAGTAACGACATCCGGGGCCATCAAGATATGCACGACGGGAACTTAGACAATTGATAGTATGAACTTTACCATCCAAGAGGCAATAGAAGCGTATAATGGCGTTTTCTCGGTCTTCTTCATGGCGGATCTCTAGAACCCATGGGAGTTGTGGAGGAGGATCATTGATTGGGGCTGAATACTGCCAAGTCTTGCACACAGCACGAAAGCGTATGAAATCAGAGATATCAGGAAGCTTTTTGGAGAAGAGATGGAGAATGTCTTGTGGAAGTTCAGACCAATTTCTCTCACCATTGGTAGAGCTTTTAGTCTTTTGCTGGGACATCTGAATTTTGGAAGAAGGAAACAAGTGTAGTTAGTACTAAAAGGGGTTTTTCAATTATGTATTTTAGGGTTTCTGGCTGGGATCATAATGCATACAAGATAGGGCTGCTAATGGGTAGGCTTTAGCTACAAGCCTAGTCCAGTTCAATAGGATTGGAAAAAAGCTCAAACTCGGTTTTAGCCCAAACCGCTCAAGCAGTCACAGTCAAATAACTATGACAAAAATGTGAGTAACAATGTTTATGCAACTAGACCACCACATTAGGCTCACTTTAGCCCAAATTAACCTTCAATAAAAGTACATAAATATCAAACAACCCACCTTCAATTATATAAGGTATAACAATCTTTTTATGACTAATAAGTCAGAACATAACACAAGGAATGAACGGCTATTTTTACATAGATTTACAGGCACCATTTAGCAAAACTTTTGAAAAATGCACTTTCCCATATGGTAGTATCAGTTTTTACTGGATGTTCTTCTTTTCTATAGAATATGGTTTTTTTTTTCCATATGAGGATAAAATTTGGGAATATGAAATCAAGTTTACAGTTTTTTTGTGTTTACTCAAAAGCCAAAGCCGGACAGTAGAAATTAGAGACAGAATTATATGATAGTAACAAATAATATTAAAATTTATCCTTTTGGATATCGAAATTAGCAAAGATGAGGCGTTGCTGTTCTGGATGATTCAAGCCAAGAATCAGGTCAAAATGTTTATTACTAAATTAAACTAAATTTTAGGTGGATATCATAATCGGCTTGTATATGTACTAGAGAGAGAGAGAGAGAGAGAGGAGACTAGCCTTGACTGAGGGAGAGGGCCTTGTTGAAGTTTTCAGACGCGGCCGTGCAAGAGAAGGGGATAAGGGAGTCGGGACAACCCTGATTTTGCACCATCTATGCTTCTAGAAATATGGATATTCTATATATAGTAAAGAGTATATAAAATTAGATAATCAGCAAATTATTTTCGTATTTTTCAATCTATATATTACTAGGTTCCAAAACTTTTTTAAATTTAGATTCTTTATTACTCCGTGCTTTTTTGTTTACTAAAAAGTTGTCTATTCAAATTAAATCACATATCAAATCCAATCTGCATGGAAAATAATATTTGATCCGCTTGCTTGTAGCCAACTTTTTCATAAGTAGATTAAGACACATCTGTCTTGATCAATTAAATTATAATATACATAATTAAAATTTTAAAATTATAGGGGTGGCTTAGCACTCTTATGAATGAATGTTGATATGTTCTTGGATTCCAAGCAAGCCACGAGCTACGAGTTTTTTCACCACCCCTACTGAATTGAAGTTCAAACGGTCGATCTAAACCGCTTAGCATGAAAGTACGTGGAGTCCAAATTTTATATTTTTTTAGAATCTTTTTACTATTTTTTAGGTAGTTAGAAAATCTCTGTTGTTGGTTGCTCCATAATCTTTAGATCAAGTGATTTTCAACATATCTAAAAAAATAGTAAAAAAATTCTAAAGAAATGTAAAATTTGGTCTCCAAGTACATTTTTATATGAAATTATGTTGAGTAGTTCATATCGATTATTTTAAGTTTGAAAATGAAGATTTGAATCTTATTAGTACAGATCGATATGTACTATACATAGTGTCGTAGCCTCATATATATCTAATTATGTTATTTATCTCTGCATAAGTTTTATGAATTCGGACTACACTAAAGATTTAAAATTATCAAAATTGACATTACTATCTAATTTATGTTATTTAACTCTACAGAAGTTCGTATGTGTTAAATCAAAAGTAAATATATCAAATGTTACACATAAATTTTTATTAGAATGCATTGAAAATGTGTTATGTGTTTGCATTTATAATTTTTATTACTTTAAGTCATATTTAAAATGATTTAATCTTAAAAACTAACATATGAAATATAACATGTATTGTTTCAATATGCATAAGGTTATGTGCGTTATATCAAAAAGATACATCGATCGAGTATTACAAATAAAATTATTCTTGAATAAATTTAATTAACTACAAGGTGTTTGTGTGTATTTGTTCATATTTTTGGTCAATCGATGTCATATTTAAAAAAACTAGATATGAGAGTTGCATGAACCCAATTTGGGCTCAAATCTAATCCTTACCCTTTATTGCATGTGCTGATTCTTAAACTCCTAAGAAGTTATTAGGGTTTTTTCTTTGTTAGAAAAGAATGATTCGATCTCATAGTTATTACTTATTAAGTGGTAGTATATATTAATATCCTAGAAAAAACAGAAAATAATATTTTGACTAATTTGTTGTCCCATTCAGAGTGTTCTTAGTTGCACATGTGACATCAAAGCTATGTTCATTATCCTGACATATTTTGGCAACCATTTAAGGACATTTTTTTTTTGTAAGATTTGCCTTTTCTTTGAAATGCAACAATTATTTTACATAACTATTTAAGGTGTTTAAGGTGTGGTATGTTTACGGTGGCCTGGAACTGTAGTTTAATTAGAGGAATTTAGATATATGGCAATCACAACTTCTTGATTTATATATTTCTCCATCAAAATATCAAAATTAGATATTTTTCCCATCTAAATCTAAATTTACTTATTTTTATTAATATCCTTATTTTTAATTTAATCTTTTAAAAATAGATAGTAATATTAATAAAGTTTAAAAAGACAAATTTGCCCTTGCTTCAAATTAATGAATGTTCAACTCTAAAAATAAATTAATATTTGTAGCGATCAGGCCATCATATACATATGGTAGATAGACTAAATGAATGTTCAACTTTGTAAATAAAAGTTATTCAATTCAGAAAAACCTGATCATATACATGTGGTAGATAGACTAATGAATATGTTCAACTTTGTAAATAAAAGATATTCAATTCAGAAAAAGTACTCAGTTTTGGAGGGTAAAAGTTATATTGGCCTCACCAAATAGCCAACAAAATACTAATTATAGTACATTGAGAAGGACAAATTTTATAATAGTAAAATTTGTTTAGCCTAGTTGGTATATATAAACCAATTAAGGCAAGAAAAGAAAACATAACTAATTAAAAATTACTAAAATTTGGTGAAGGC
This sequence comes from Carex kokanica, assembly GCA_025461125.1. Taxonomy (NCBI): domain Eukaryota; kingdom Viridiplantae; phylum Streptophyta; class Magnoliopsida; order Poales; family Cyperaceae; genus Carex; species Carex kokanica. The sequence continues at coordinate 89,839 of JAJGRX010000223.1, forward strand.
AGTATAATATACCGACAATGCATGCATTTCAAAAACAAAGTTCAAATACCCATAATTATTTGTTCAATATTCACATAACATGGTTCTTATACTAGCTATGAGATCATTAGACTTAAGAATGGCAGTTTAATTCATGTAAAACCCAGTTGATAAAGAAAATAAATCACAATGCTATGATAGCAATTAGTAATGCACTAACTACTGCAATAATTGATAATTAACTATTTCAGATCAATCATATTTAATTAATCGTATGAAATACACACTGGCATGCTCCAAAATTTGTACTAATAACTACTATTTTGTACCATCACTAATTAATGGTACCGAAACCATAACCAACTAGTTGATTTGAAGGGTAACACAAATATTCACTACAAAATGGAACAAGATTAATCGCGCACCATCTCATCGGAAAGAATATCAAACAACTCGGCCATGAGCTTCTCCTTCCTGGCGTGCGATTTAATTTCATTGATCCTCAACATCTTGGACTTAGCCTCTAAATCCTTCACTTTCGACTCCCCGATCAGCGTAACCACGTCCTCAACTGTCGAAAGCCACCTCGGACATTGTTGTGTACTTATCATGTCCTTGATCAGCCCCGCAAGATAAAAATAGGACCTCACCACCTCACCACCATTGAGCACAGCACCACCATTTGCTGCCATTAGTGATCCTGGCTCTGTGATTCTTTTTTTTTGTTTACCACTACTCTCCGACTCGGTATCACGGTTGGTTTCCGGTGAAGCCTTTTTGATACCTTGCTGCTACCTTCAAACAACTTGGCGTACATATCAAACATATTCTTTTCATGAGGCTGTGACAAATTGATATCAATTTTTTTCTTTTTCTTCTGACTATAGATATGCCTCAGTTGGCGAATCTTGTAAAAGATTTGCGTCTCAGTGACAGGAAAGCTGATCAACCCACTTATAGCTGAGAGAAAGGAAGCGTAATCCTTTCTAGGAGGAAGTTTACCATTTCTGATCTGGAACTCAGATAAGGCCCGGAGGAGTACCATCTCATCATCCAGACTCCATATTCTGTGGATTGACGATGACTTATGGGAGGTAGCCTGATCTGGCACCGAAAGCTTCAGCTTCTTCTTGTCAGGTTGAGATTCAGGTTCTTTAGCCGGCGACCTCAGCTTCTCCATTTGCTCTTGTTCCTCTTCCTCATCTTCTTCGAAAGAATCCTCTGATTCTAAGAGCTTCTGGGGAGTTTTTAGGGTCATCGCTGGTAACTTTGGATTCTCCACTTCCTCTCGTTCCTCCTCCTCGTCTTCTTCAGAAGAATCCTCCAATTCTGAGGGTTTTGGGGGAGTTTTTTGGGTTTTGGTCAGCGGGTTGGTATCGGTCTCGAATCCGAAGTCGGAGTCTGATTTGTTGTCATCACGCTCAGTATGGGGAGGGTTGCGCTGTACAATGTACTGCGCTTCAACAGATGAAGGGTCATCGTCAGACGAGGAAGACAGAGCGGCAGGTGGTGGTGACATTTTCCTCTTAATCTCCATGAATTTATATTGTTAGAACTTCACGAAGCAAATAACAAATTGGGTTTTTATAGAGGAAAAGAAACGATGAGCGGTGATTTTATGGCTTATTCTACAGCAGCGGTTATAAGTAACTTCTATTTTTTGCTTTATGACAAATTAGGCCTTATTATTATTATTATATTATTCTATATTTCATATTTATCTCATAATAGGACTTTTATTTTTACATTGCCTATTTGATGCACGGAACATATTAATATCTCGATCTTTTCTTCCCAAATTTAAATTTTGAGATATCAGTACAAGCTGGCTCAACTCGAAACCAAACCAATATAATGAAAAAATTAAGATTATATAAATAAACTTTTGTAATGTATATTGTTTTATACATACGAAAAATAGATGACTGAATTTTTATTTTGTACATTTTACATCAAAAATGATACCTCTCTTTATGATGTTTGCGGGTGGACCTCTTGGTTCATGACAGCAGTGGTATTTCTCCATTTTCTTTCGAGTATCTTTTATATTAGTTAACTGGTTATTCTGACTAATATGTCGATCTCATGCTTGGACATGCATAAAAAGGTTCTCATGGATAACCTCGAAACCTCGATGATTTGGTAAACCACAAATTGGTAGTAGGGGTGTCAATGATACCCTTTTAACCATATACCCAACCCGTACCATATTCGATAAGGCAAGTATGGGTAAGAATTTTTTCGTTAGCTTATCGGGTATGGATATGTGTAGGATTCGTTTTCATTAGCTAAACGGGTAAGGGTACGGGTAAAGCCTATTTCGTACTCGTTACCCTATAGGGTAATTGTATAAAATAAAATTTTATAATAATTTTTGAATAATAATTAGTGATGGTGATGGACTTTTCTCTTGCTTTATAAAAAAAAATTAGTTGGAATTGATTGCACATTTTTTTTATTAGTAATGTGATTGTATATGTGTGAAATTAATAATTTTGTATGTTCTATTTGTAAAATATAATAAAACTAATTATTATATTGGTATTATTCGTTATTGATCCACTACCGTTTCGTTACCCAATAATTTTAACGGGTAATAGCAGAATAGGGTAAAGTCAATTCTTAATAGGTATGGTTAGAATATGGATAAGGTCAATTCTTAGTGGATATGAGTATGAGAGTATGAAAATGCTTCCTCCCTATCCGTATCGTACCCATTGACACCCTTACAAATTGGCTTCTCTCTCTATAGCCGGTGTGCACTTTTCTCCCATATGTAAACTATAACTAGCATGTTTTTGTTGCTTCATGTGTAAATTATTACTTGCATAATATGTAAACTGTTAATTATGTAATAAATCACTGCCGAAGCAAAGTAATTAAGGATGTTTTCTAGTGTATTAAGACACGACTCAATCTCGTAAAAAAAGGGAAAATATTTCCTCATCTATCAACATAGTTTATTCAATAGGACCAAAAACATTCAATGACTAACTATTACCGAGTAATTTGCACCAATTTACTAACCAAAAACATTCAATGCATTGCTATCATGTTTGACTTATATCTTAAGTTTTATTGTAATTTTTTTTGTTTGTTATGTCTATTTTTAGTTCATAAGCTATATATGCTTTTAAATGATGCGAAAATAGTAAATTACTTTTACTTTTCTATTTAGCATTTAATTATAAGAACTTTTTATTTGAAAAATAATACACATTCTTTTTTCATATCATTATGGACCATCTAAAAATAGTAAATCTGTACCTATCCTACAAATTAGTAAAAAAATTATAGAAATAAATATTTTGGTCTCCAAACACATTTTACAATAGAAATCATGTTGAACGGTTCAGATCGTCTGTTTGGACTATGAAAACAAAAATAATGATGTAAGACATGATTGGAGCACAACAACAATGGGCCATTTTAACCTTATAATTAAATTTTTAAATTCATTAAGTGAGGTATAGCTTATGAAATTATAGTTAAAATATTTAATTTAGGACAATTCAAAAAGTTATAAACGTAACCAAAACAATCTTTCTCATTTAACTGAGATTGTTAAAATATTTAATTATTAAATTTCATGTAGATCCAATATTTGTTTCCATATCACACGCGTCTATATTGAGATTAGTGCTGTGATCTTTTCAATAATATTTTTTGTCGGCCCTTTTCTGAAGATTGTAAACACCCTTTAATTAGCATATATATTCTTAAGAAATGATTAATTTTACTATATGTGGTAACTATTGAGTGTTTCATCCTCGAACTATTACCAAGTTATATCTTGAAATACTACACAACTCTATGATATCAGCTTGTTGTATAAGAAAATTAAATTGTTCATGCCATCAAAAGAAGATATTAAACCTAAACCGAAATAATTCTGACCTAGTTTATTTTTTACTTCAGACGATGGTGGAAGGAATGCAATGAGATCAAAAATCCAAAATGCAGTCGTCTCTTCTTTGGTTTGAAAATTTTGAAGGGAATTAAGGCATTGAGATAATGATGGTATTGTAAAGAATCAATGTGGAAGAAAAAAATAATATTTCTTGTGAGATTTATTTATAATATTGAATCGCTTTAATTTTGTTGCACAATCACTACTACAAAAAAAGAGATTATACACGGACAATAAAGGAGGAGCTACACGGATTTCCTACCGTGTTTAAATCGAGGGTGTACGATTAGTTCAATAACTACACACGGACTTTTGCCCGTGTGCAATTTTAAAGATTCTACACGGATAACTTCACAAACAGCCGTGTACAACGATTAGAATGTGTCGCTCTCCATTTTACCGAGCTACACGGATATTACCTAAAAAACCGTGTACGATTCTTTTTGTACACGGACATTTAACTAAAAAACCGTGTAGCTTGACTCTTTCTACACGGACATTTAGTTAAATGTCCGTGTAGCTCTCATCTTTCTACATGGACATTTAACTAAATGTCCGTGTAGCTCTCTTTTTTTATACACGGACTTTAGTTAAATGTCCGTGTAGAAAGAACATTTTTTTTTTGTATTTTTTGTTTTTCGGCTAGCCTCCAGTTTTGCTAGCCAGTTTTGTTACAGAACTATTCCAGATTTTCCAGATTTCATATAACAAGAAATCCATATTTTCCAGATTAGCAAGAAATTCATATTTTTCAGATTAGCCAGAAATTCATATGCAATAAATTATACAATATTCATATACACCAAATTATACAAAATTATGAAAATCCATATTGAGCATTGAGAAAATTGTTTTTTTTGTCACTAACAGGACGGATCCATTCATATTGAATAACACAGTGGCATACAATAACACAGTCATACATTATATTGAGTAAAAAGGAAAAGAGTACAACCCAAAACTAGAACACAGTCATACAATAACACAGGCATACAATAACACAGTCATGCAAAACTACCCGTAAGAAGTGTAAAAAGTGCAAAACTACCCCTAAAAAAACCCAAATGCTTGGAATGGTCTCAGGGTCATACTCAGCATCCCTAACTAGATACTAAACTCTGAGACTGAACCATCACAAAGTAGTATCAAGGTTTCAGCTGTTCTGGTTTTCTACACATCATCGACCAAGCAAAAACACTGGCAAAGTCAAAACAGTAAATGATGCACGAAAAGACCCTAAAAACTCTGAGATTGTAAAGAAAGTTCGAAAACTCTATATCCGACGGTCGGATCGGGCTGGAAAGTAAGTTAGCTTGGTTTTTGGGTTCGGGATTTCCTGTCAAAATTTCAGCCCGATCCGACGGACGGATCAAAAGTTACGCTCCTTTTCGTGAAGCATGCGCAGGACTGAACCATCACAAGGCTCAAATGAGCTCAACTTGATATTATACAGGATCAAGTGCCTTCTGGAAAACCATTTCATACTGATGCAGGCACAACTTGATATTACACATATCTGACAGCTCAAGCTTAAGGCACACTTGATTCAGGCAACAAGCTTAAGGCACAAGACTACAGGTTGGTGTATATGAATATTAGTTGATCAAAACGGCGCTGGAAGGAGAAGTCTCTGGAAGAGAAGGGGTTCATTTATATTGGATAAAACCCTACACGGCTTTTCTACACGGATTTATACTTAACAATCCGTGTAGCTCGGTGACAATTTATACACGGTTATTTATTAAAAAAAGCCGTGTAGCATTACCCTTTATACACAGATATTTGATAAGAAAATCGTGTAGCTCTCTAACTATTCTACACGGACAGATAACTAAAAACCGTGTAACTCTCTTAATATTTGTACACGGTTATTTAATTAAATATCCGTGTAGCAATTCATACACGGATTTTTGTATAATATCCGTGTAACTCTCTCAATCATTTCCACACGGTTTCTTTCCACACGGATTTTTTATCCCTAATAAACCGTGTAGCTCTCTCAAACAATTATACACTGATTTATAACTAAGTGTCCGTGTATAATTCCCCAATATTTTTTAGCCTTTCACAATTTCATATTTGACACACGGTTTTTATATAAAATTAGAAAAACCGTGTACAATGTGCAGTGTAGAATTAGCTTTTTTGTAGTAGTGAATGTTATATTATTGAAAAAAATATATATTAACAAAATATTCCCTATTTTTTTTTTTTTTACCTTCGTTTAGACATTTTGTTTATAGTTTAAGTTTTTAAATTTGTTCAATATTGCACTCTGTTTCATTCGTGTTATCTTTTTATTGTTCAGTTTGTGAAAGTGTCTTTCCCCATCTCTATATTTATCCTTTCCTAAAAGTTCTCATTGATTCTAAAAAAAGAAGAACATTATGTTAATAAGATTTACTTAGCATACTAGAACATCAAAGAGGAATCAGCTTATTGCATGTTTGTGTCTTGTATAGACGATACAAAATTACTAAATTAAATTTCTCTCCAAAGTAAAAACAATGACTCAAGTTCCAATTGACAATGTTTATACTGTTTGTTGAAAAAAATTAGTTAAAAATATTGCACAGTTTTTCTTAAATTATTTGTAAGATAAATGTTCTACATTTATTACAGATAATTTTAACATTCTTTATTTTTTTTCCTATTAAAGATACGTATGTAGTTTTGTTAGAAATATAAACAACAACGTGAGAGAAATAGTAAGCAACGTTATTTTCCTTCACATAATAACCAAATCCTAAACAAAATGTATTTTGGATCGCTAAAATCACTCCTGCAAACAATTTTGTTTTCCTTCTCATAATAACTAAATATGGTGGGAGTTGAAATAGCTAACCCTCTGAATCTGGAACATTCTTTTAAATAATTCTAGCTACACAAATTATATTGATTTACCTTTTTCTCAACTGACCTTGACCAACTGAATAACAAAATATCTGAGCCTTAAGGATTGTTTTTACAAGTTTTTTGTTTTCTAATAATTATACCAAATTATGATAACCAATTTAGTGTTCAAAACAATCTTTCTAAACTAATTACCGAATTATAATAACTAACCAAATAAGAAGTAAGGAATTCAACAACACAATGAAGCTATAAAAGTCACTTGGAGACGATTCATTTAAGCACATAATAAACTTTTTCTAGCTAATTAATTTGAAGAGAAAGAAAGGGCCAAGTTTTTAGGATAAATCAAAGATGACCAAGTTACCAGTTGTCATTGTTCTTGTCATTCTCGTGACTGCTTCAGGTATTGTTTAACCAAAAGAATAAAGTCGTTCGATACATTATGAACTGGGGCAGTTGGATTCATGCCACTCAAAAACTTCAAAATTGTATTTTTGCCACTCTGAAGGAATATTCCTTTTGGTTGATGATACAATATCCCCAATTTTTGCACCCAGTAAATATTTTTTTTTTTTTTTTTTTTTTTTAAATCAACCTTTGCTCTTAACTTTGGGGCGATATTTTCTACTGATTCTTGCCTCCCCTCACCTCATCGTGTTTATCCGCAATCTTCCCCACTTCTTAGGGTACTATACGGCAGGATGATTCTTTTGGTTTGACAAGAACTTTTGAAAATCAAGCCCTATAAGCTAATATCCTTGGGTTGAGAATAATTAAAATTTTTCACGCAATTAAAATATACATCTTACGTTTTGAACAGTATTCATGAGTTTTGGTATGATCTCCCCTACTTGCCTTCCTAGAATATAAAGAAACTTAGAAAGCCATTAACAGACCTTGCTCTGATACCAGGGTTGGATCGATCAGAGGCGTCTTCAAACTTCAGCGGGTTACTGTGAACACAGGAAGAATGAAAACACACAAGCGGAAATTTTATTTAGTAGAATGTTACAAGAGAGAAGTGGAAGAGAGAGAAGTGAAACTTGCTGGTGCTCAGCTTGTTTCGCAACTCACAAACAAGCTCTTATATAGAGACTTGGGAATGGAATCTCATTATTACGCCGGGTGCTCATTGGGCCCCATCGCGCGTGAATAAAGGAATTTCCACAATCCTTTGTCTCCCACTAAAGAAAAAGGTGCCAATAATGCACCGAAAGTTGGCCTAACTATGGCCCACACAAAGTAAAAAGGACGGCCTGAAACACTCAGGCCTAAAGAGTAAAACACACTGGAATTTAAAGTGATGCCAATAATGCACACTTCTGGCATCTTATTATAGGGTTGATTACGCTTCTTCAGACCTTGAAAACCTTGATCTCGCAAATCAACTTCTTGAGCTCTTGGTATTTCTTTTGAAGTCTTGTAAGCGTAAGACGGACTTGGGGCAACCAATCTCCCCAATAGTTGTCTTTTGTAGCGAACTTAGAACATTGTGCTTCCTTCATCTGTTGAATTTTAATTAAATCCGTAACACCTTCTATCATTCGCGAAATTGCCCGGTTTTCTATTGTCCGGAGCTGGAGCCTAAGCTCTTGTCCTCGGCGCATATCGTTGGATACGCCATATGTTTGCCGCAATAAATTCCGGTACTGGCAAACGATTGACTGATTTGCAGGATTATGTGGGACATTTTCTCCTGTACCTTCAGGTTGGGCTGCTCCTTGCTCTCCTGGAGAGCCCCTGCTAGATTGTCCAATATGTCCTGAGCCTCCTTGTTGGGCCATCCTGTATCAATCAAAACATTAATTAGTCTCGACAGGGAGTCAGCCAATAGGTTGTCTCGCCCATCAATATGTTCAAATTGAACATCTATTCCAAGCCCTGTCACGAAATCCGTGAATGCAACCCATCGCACTCTTGAAGGCTTGTTTATGTTAGATTTGTTGAAGAAACTAATAATCGCTTGGCAGTCTGTACGAATTATTAATTCCTTCCTATCGAGGTAGTAAATCTTTAAAGCCTCAAGACTGTTCATCATCGCGAAGATCTCAGCATCGATTGTTGATTTTGGCGGGTTGAACTTGCCACTTGCGTAGGCACACGGCTTTTCCGTGTTTTTCGGGTCATATTTCCTCGGTTTCCACTTGCATACCCCGCCCCATCCGTCCATGCATCCGTCTGTTTCAATAACGATAAAGCATTCTTCGGGGGGTACACATAAGTCAGGCAGGTTCTGCACCTGCTGTTTAATCATTCGAATAAGCTCCCAGTCCTGTTTATTTAACCGTTTATCACCAGTAGGACTAGTTTTTGCATAGAGAGGGCTTAAGAGTTTTCCAAGATTTGGAATATAACTCCTAGCGTAGTTGAGGATTCCTAACCAGGATCTCATCCCGGATTTTTGGGTGAGGTCATCTTCTTTGTATTCCTCAATCTTCTTGATAATGTTCGGCTGTAGTCGTATAATGCCTTTGCCAATAACTGCCCCTAGGAACTCAATCTGGGGTACAGCTATTTTCATCTTTGTTGGGCTGAGGACGAGCCCGAACTCCTCACATCGCGCCAGCATCTTTTGTAGGTGTTCTGCATGCTCTTTTTCGGTTTGAGAGAAAACAAGAATATCATCGATATAGACCGCGATGAAATCCTCAGTGCCCTTAAAACAGTGATCCATTTTGCGTTGGAAAACTGCAGGAGCATTTTTCAGTCCAAACGGCATCACGAGCCATTCGTACAATCCGTCTGGTACCCAAAACGCAGTCCATTCTACTGAGTCTGGGTGCATTGCCACCTGGTGGAATCCACTCTTGAGGTCAAATTTCGAGTAGATTTTACTATTCGCGACTTTCCTCATGATGGTGTTGATACCCGGAAGACTATATTGGTCTTTTTCCGTAATATCATTTAACCTTTTGTAGTTAAACACCATTCTCTCCTTTCCCTTTTCTTCTTTTCCGGTTTTAGGGTCGATTGTCGTACCGGAATGCACAATTATGGCCGTCGTGCGATGTCTGCTTTTACTGGGTCGGATTACTCCGAGCTTTAACAGGACCTCTACATGCTTGGTGAAAGCTTCTTTCATTTGTGGCGTAATTTGTTTTAAGGGCCTGTCTTCGATAATAAAGTCTGGATTTTTAATTTCCAGTTTGCAAACAACCTTATTCTTGGCCCAATGTTGTAATGGGTTTTCACCAATAAACCCGGCCTCCTGGAGCCTTCTTAAAATCGGGTCGAACTTTTGCGAGAAGTTTGGTGATGTCTGCCCGAAATTATAGTGGACCATCTCCCGGAGTTGGATATACTCCAAGTCCTCTGGGCCTTCTTCTTCAAGCGTTAGGATCTTTGCCTGGGGTTGGGTGTTTATGACGGTGAGGTTTTTGTAAAAAGTGATTGTATCACCCTCTATTCTTAAGCCACCATGCATCGAGCGTATGAAGTTACACCCGATTATCATCTGTATTTCTCCTCCCAGCTTCATTGGGAATGCATACGTATATGGTATTCTGAACTGGTTTTCACCAATGATCATTCTCCCGTATTTTAGCTTCATATTTGCGGTTTGTGTTGAGTTTACACCCGTGAATTGTACTACAAAGGTGTTTTCTTCAAGGGCTTCTTTTGGAACGGAGCCTTGGTCAATGCAACAGGTAGTGGCTCCCGTGTCCAGGATTGCTCGCGCCTTGAACTTTGGGATCCCGGGTACATCAAACTCGACTTCCAGGTTGTATAACCTGTTCTTGATGATTCTCCCGGCTGGCGGTTCACTGCTATTTTTATACACAGTTTCGCCGTGCAGGACATTAACTTCTTCTTCCTCTTCTGTAATTATAATGCTCTTACCCTCTTTCACTTTTGCTAGTTCTTCAAAATCGATCCTTAGGTGCTCTTCAAGAAGTTTTTCATACTTTACTTTGTAATGAGTCACCTCTTTTTGTAATCTTTCCATTTCAGCCTCACACCAGATTATATAGTCTCTTTGCTCTTGAACAAGGGTTCGAAGGTTGATTTGTGCCGGTGCGGTTGCCGGACTAACTGGCACTTCCTTCTTGAAGTAGAAAGGGCCACACAGGTTACATGCTGTTACACCACATTCAGAGCAGTGTATTCGTGCTCTAATAATGGTTTCTCTAGCACAACATGAGCATATTGTTTTGAACGGCTGCTCAATCACTTGGTTGTGCTGCCACTGGTGTTGGCATTTTAGTTGCTTTTCGGGTAATCTTATCCGGGGTCTGTATCCCGAATTTTCTTCTCCGAGCATGAACAGAGAGTTGATTTGTAGGGTTTGCACCCCTTGCTGTAACTCGAGCTCCCCTTCTTCTCCTTCGGAGATGCTAAAAATAGCATCACTTTGGTTTTCGCCTTCTTGGACTGATATGATATCACAATCATTTGGTATGTCTAATCCTTCGAAGATTGCTGCCCGCTTAATGTTTCTCCTATCACTGGGGCATTCTCTTGCAAAGTGGCCCTCCTGACCACAAAGATAACACTTACACCTTTTATTTCTGATCAAGTGCTTTCTTTTCTCTATCCTGGCATGGGTTTCATGAGGTTTGCCTTTATAGGTTGTTGACTTTCGTAATCCGTATCTTTTCTCCGGCTTGCGATAGTAGCCAGGGATGGGGATTTGGCTGCAAAAGGATAGGTCTTTGAGTGATCTTTTGAACGCTGCGTCTTTGCATTCGTTCTCCAGATATTTGTACGCAAATAGCACTCTTGGGATTACGCCGACTGTTAAGCCGGGGTATTTTTCTTCAAATGCCGCTCTAATTCTGGTTCCCAGATCACCGGGCATTTTTAACCAGAATTTCTCTGAGAGTTCCGGGCTTATGTACATTCGCCCAGACTTTGCCGCTAAACGCAAGTATTCATTCATATATTGAATAAGATACTTTACGTTATCGCACGTCAGTCTTTCCAAGTCTCGGTAGGCCTGATCTTGGATTACTGTTGATCCCTGCGCAGGATCTTCTAGTGAAAACACCCGTCTCATTTGTGAAAGGATGTTTTGTGTTCCTTCCCGGCCGTCTGCGATTGTTATCAATGCCTCGTACTCGGCCAGGTATTGCATTCTCCATTGAACCCATGTTAGTTTTTCAACTTCGCCTAATAGGTTCTCCATGTACTCAATTTTATCCTTTGGGTCTGTAAAACCCTTTTCTGCCACGTGATTTCGCGTGATTGATTCCCATCTGGAGAATGTATCATGGAATAATCCCAGTTGATCCGGGATTACGAACATGGCACCCTGCTGTTGCTGAGCTGATGGCAAGGTCCACATTTCGTTATTATAGCCTCCCCGAAAATGCCCTGTTCTGGGCACCCTACTATCAAATGTTGGGGCTTGTCTTGCCTCATTTGCTGCCCTTGCAGGAGGATAGCTGGGCATATGCATTGATTGGTCAGGTGGTGGTTGATATGCGGATATTGCCGAAGAGCCGGTAGACATGAATGCTTGTTCTGTCATTGCATTGGACAGGGTTTTGAATTGAGGGTAATCGAATTCTTCCTCATGGATTACGAAAACATTAGCCTGCTTAGTCGGTGTGAAAATACCGAGCTGTCCTCCTTCCCCCTCCAACGAAAAAGGATTGATCCAATCCTTTTTGGTATCATCCTCATCATCAGTATCCCAAATAGGACCAGGGAGTACTGATTCAGGTTGTTGTGTTGACTGGGCTGCAAGGTACTGCATGTATTGCCAGTCATTGTCCTCCTCTTCGTCATTTTTATTTTCTGTCAGGAACAGAATTGTTTCGGTCCCGACTTCAGTTTCATCATCATCGTCATGTGTGACTGCTGAGTTTTCTGGGGCTGGAACGTAATCTCCAAATGATATAGAGATTCGTCCATCAAGCAGGTTTCTGGTTTGTAATTCAGTCGGCATCATAGGGATAGTGACCCTAGTCTGCCTTACTAACCAGTTGTTGCCCTGAGTCTCCTGGGCCGAGTACCTCCTTCCAGGGAGAGCTCGTACTCCCCTGCTCACCAAGTACTCAGATACATTGTTTATCTGATAGGCAAATCCGACATTTGGTGTGTTGGACAGTCGTCCGACTAATCCTCTGGTGATTAAGAGGTTGGCTTCGCCATTCTGCCAGTTCTGATATCCTCTTGTTAGAATAGATATCTGGAAATTTCTGTAGAAATCTCCAATTGTCTGCATAGTGTCCGGTATAACGAACACCAACTGGCTGCCTTTTGTTAGATCAATCTCCATGGTTGCAAATATCGACTGATCCCCTTGCCATCTATTGTCTCTAAAGACGATTAAGGCTGAGGTTCCCTCATCTTGTCTGTGCAGAATTTGCACCCTGACTTGTGCGACTCCAATATGGATAAACTGCATCCCACTTTGTCTGAGAGCCTCGTAGCTCTCAGGTTGTATGAAAGGCCTGTCTATCTGCTGGTTATCAACGCAGAGAATGGCCTCCTCGGAGAGATGATTATAGACGCGGTGGTTGTTGTCATCTCTCCGAGAGTTGTACAGTACCTCAGCAGGTACTATAGCAGCTCTATCCCTTAGAGACCTTCTTAGCTGTGCCTCAGGCTCAACTTGCTCTTCTAGGGTCATCTGATATGGATTTCTACCAGTAATGGTTCGTGCCAGATTTCTCAAATTTCTTTGAGTGTTGTACCTCCTTCTTTGCCCTCGCCTGTACTCACGCACCTGGTCTTCGAATAATGGACCTCCAGGATTTATGGTTTGAGTTTGGGACACACTGGGCCTGCCTGATGTCTCCATTACTTGAGTTTCTGCCTTTCTTCTTGGAGGATAACAAAGGGGTCCTTAAAGACTTTTAGCACCCCTTTCTTTTCTCTGGGTTTCGAGGGTCCGATTGATAACTTGGCGAGTCTGGCTGACAACTCGTCAGTTATTGTGGTTGGTAATTGGACACCCTCCTGTTTTGAGACTTGGTCCTTCAGAACCTTTATCTCCGCCTCAAGGTTTTTAATTTCCTCGAGTATTTTAACGAGCAGTTGTATCTGGGTGTTATTCTGCTTGATTAACGCGGTTGTGCCTGATGTGCCACCACGGTTGTCAGCAGGTTTTGCGAAACCTACCGCAGGTGACTCGATCGGGTTGGTTGCTTGAACTGCTTGCTTGTAGAACTGGGAGTTCTGAGTATTTGTGTAATCACTCATGAACTGGCCCACGCTTCTACCTTTTTAAGGATAGCTTCTACCCGGTTTAGTTTTTGGTTGAGTTCTTCAGAGATTTTAAGGGCTTCTGTTTCAACTAGTTTGGGTTGTTTTGCTATTTCAGACACCAGAACCTTGACTTCTGATGTGGTTAGGGGACGATTTTCGGTGAATAAGATTGTGAGGTTTTTCAGGTTTCGTTCAAGTTTTTGGATTTTCTGATCGAGGGAGTGAATTTGTTCTTGAGTTTGCTTGAAATTCTTCAGGCTTACTCTGCTGGACAAGTTTAATCTGTCGTAAATAACAGATAAGTTGTGGGCTAAATGTTTGGCGGAAACGGTTGTGGTTTCTGCTAGGTCTAAGTATTCGACAGATGCTGTACGAGATTTTGTGTACCACTCTTGTATAGATTGTTCCCACCTTTCGCTCATAAAAGTGTTTTGAAATTTGTTTTTAAATAAACAAGGGATTTTTGGATATCCTAGGTTGGCAATTCGGGTTTGATCACACCATTTCTCATTATTCCTGTTCAAGGTTTTTATACATCTGAATTCTTTTGGGGACAAACTTTGGGGCTATCAATCAATTGATTTTTGGGATGGGTGGCAAATTCACAATTTCTTCACTTTGTAGTGGCAATTTCACAATTATCCCTTATGAATTTGTCCAAGTCACTCACTGATCGATGCTCTTTCGATTAAAAAAAATATATATTATCAATAAGTTAGATGTAATTTTCTTACAATTTTCATCAATTAGAGAATAACTACTATTTTGTGTCCTTATCCAATATTTAAGTATCCTTTATATTATCATGTATATTTATTGGCACTATTTTATTCATGTTCATTCTATATATCTGCTTGTTATATTTTGTTTGCTAATTCTTGTATAGTTGAGACTATGATTCCAAAAGTAGAAGCAGCAAAAAGGTGTCAAGTTATTTTCACCCCGAGCAGATGCAACTTGTCAGATTGTAGAAAACAGTGTTATCAAAGTCACGGAGCACAAAATGGATATGGCACTTGTGTTGAAGGAAATCCACAAGTTTATGCTTGTGTTTGCTCCTATGATTGTGGTCATTAATTATTTATTTTCATCATTCTTGTGTTTTCTTCTTGTATGTTGTTCAATTCAATAAAAGGTTAATATAATGTTCATAAATTATGTTTTGTTTGTGCCATTTGATATTGAGCTGTGCATTTGTTGATTAAACACCCTATAATTAGCATATATATTATTAAGAAATGATTAAGTTTACTATATGTGGTAACTATTGAGTGTTTCATTCTCAAACTATTACCAAGTTATATCTTGAAATACTCAAATCTATGATATCTGCTTGTTGTATAAGAAAAATAAATTGTTCATGCCATCAAAAGAAGATATTAAACCTAAACCGAAATAGTTCTGACCTAGTTTATTTTTTACTTCAAACGATGGTGGAAGGAATGCAATGAGATCAAAAATCCAAAATGCAGTCGTCTCTTCTTTGGTTTGAAAATTTTGAAGGGAATTAAGGCATTGAGATAAGGATGGTATTGTAAGGAATCAATGTGGAAGAAAAAAATAATATTTCTTGTGAGATTTATTTATAATATTGAATCGCTTTAATTTTGTTGCACAATGTTATATTATTGAAAACAATATATATTAGCACTTTCCAACACTGATTATATAATATAATACAAGCATTACAAATATAATACACTTTTTATTGTCAGAATACATTTTTGATCTCCAATTTATATAATATAAAAATTACTTCAATATCACAGATGCACAGTATTTTAAAAATATGGAATAAGGACTTCACGGATGTTATAATCCGTAATTTCAAATGTGGTTAATTAGCCTAATAATTAAAATTTGCAATTATTTAAATTTAAATACTTAAACGAATTAGATAAGTTCTTTAATTAGACATATTATTTTGTTTAGGTATGTAAATTAGATTTTATACAATTAGTAAATTTCATATAATTTAGAATTATTTTTGACAAATAAGTAACACTCAATTAAGAATGCTAAAATGATAACAAATGTAAATTTTATGAATAATGAATTGGCAAATAAATTTGTGGAATAAATTCTAGAACATACGAGAATTTTAAAAAATTTAATTAACTAGCATATCACGATTAAGACTAATTAAAATATGAATTTTGTGACTAGATTACGATTATGAAATTATAATAATAATAATAATAATAATAAGGTATTGTTATAACTTAATTCTATAAATTACCGCGACTAACGTTCGAAATTTCATATTAAAAGTTACTACGCAAGTCTCCATTATTTTCTTCAAATTAGATGTAATGAATGCATAGGATATCACCAAACTAAACGTCTTTTGAATTTTGAAGTTATTTCAACCGTTCATCATATTCTGCACGAATCTCAAAGCTCCTAGAACTTCCTGTTGAAAGTTTGTAAACCATTGTTTTAACCAAATTGAAGAAGGGTTTCGGGTCCGCACCTCTCTTTCTCCCTCTCTGACCCCGCAGCCCCATCTCTTCTCCTCTCTGTCGCTGATTACTGAACCCCACCCCGGAAACTCAAGCCTCCGTGCCTCCGCGCCTCCACGCCTTCGCTTCTTCTGAATTAAATCAGTCGCCACTTTCTTCTCCAATCTCTGCCTCAGCAACTCAGGCCTCCGCGCCTCCGCCTCAGCAAAACTCAGTCCAGTTGGATGAGAATCGGCTATTTTGGCCTAAAAATCGGCTCAACTCGGTTGAATCGGCTTGACTCGGCCTAAAAATCGGCTAACTCGGCCGAGTCAAGCACTGTTCATCCGAGTTTTGCCGAAAAATCGCACGGTCCGAGTTCTCGGGTGAAAATCGGCTCGGAATTGGCCGATTTTCAGAACCATGATGACGCCTATGGACAAATCTCTCAAAGAAAAACTGTATAACCATCTATGTTGTACATGACAGGTTAACCAAAAACTCTCTTCCGGGCAAAAGTCGGCCATGATCACTATAACAGTGGTGACCGAATTCACATAGAAAGATTGAAAAATGATCCTCGATCGGTTTAGGAACCGGCCGGAAATGAAGGATATAAACCAACTTCAAATAGCTAGGCCTGAGGATCAAGAATGAAACATTGTTACCGACCTTAACCTAACTAAGACTACCACAACAGGCCCATGACCAGCACAGACAGGCTGAGTATATACTGTGCATCTGAAGCTTTTCAGAAGTAAATAAGAATACATAATAGTTCATCTGAAGCTTTTGAGAAGTAAATAAGAATATCGAGAAAGAAAATTAATACTCCAAAGTATATACTGTACATGTAAAAGATCTTTTATTACCAAAGAATGAAATAACAAAAGAATAATGCCAAATTGTACTAGCTTTACATCCTAATTGAAGTCCAATGCAAAACCTAATAAACAATTTACTAAAATTGGGACTGTATGTAATCGACAGTCTTCTTATCCAACATAAACGCCTTGGCAAGAATATCATCTGGTATTGCTGGATGTGATCCGAACAGCGAATCCGAAATCCTCACTACACCTGGATTCTGGCTATTCAAAACCGAGAACGCCTCAACGTGTACGTCTCCGAAATTGTACTGGAAATGAGCCAACCCGATTGGGAACACAAACACATCTCCTTTGTTCATCACCTTAGAGAACAGCTTATTGTCTGTGGTGATGAAGCCGACGTACAGAGACCCCTTGATTACAGTCAGCACTTCGGTTGCACGCGGGTGGATGTGTGGTGAGTTGAGACCCTTCGGTGCAAAGTCGAGGCGCTCCGGCATCACACCATAGGTGTTCAGGCCGGGGAACTTGTCTACTGTTACCAAGTTTACCGAAAGCCCCTGCTTGTTTCTGGTGTCGCCGGCTATGTCGAGGCCGGAAAAGGTGAAATCATCAGCAGTTACTAGGCTTGGGTTCTTGCATGCAACTCCATTTACAAATACTGCATTAGAATGGAAGAGGAAATGTTAGTACCAGAACTAGTACATATATATACATATGCACAGCAAAATTAAGTCATGCTATATGTGAATACAAAATATTAACTAAATTCAATGTATAAATTTGTGTTACAAACCTGGTGATGTTTTGTCAGCTACACAGAAATCTTGAAGGGGGCTTGGCTCGGAAGCAAATACTAGTGAGACGACAGAGAGAACCACACAAAAAGAGAACAGAAAGATGTGTGACAAAGCCATGTGTGTGGCTTTAATGTAATAATTTCACAAGTAAAGAGAAGAGACAGAGATAGGGAGTGAGGGATATAATTGCTATGTAAAGGAAGAAGGTTAGAAAGAAACTGGGTTGGTTTTTCAGCTGTGAGATGGTGGAAGAGGTTACTGAGATTGAGTGTATATATATAAGCGTTGAAGGCTACTAAGATTGGGTCGTGCGATACTCATAAAATAGAAGAGGTCTGTACGTGGCCTTTGTACGACCAAGTAAGTATATATAAATTGGGAAGAGAGATGCATTCTGAGTCTCTTTCTGAGGGTTTATGAGAAGAAGTCATATGGATGAATGCATGCATGCTTTGAAGTTGATATAGTAAACGCCTGCTCCGTTGCAAATATCATTTGTTAAGATATTTATTTGTATAAATTTGAGATTTCAGTATTGTTACGGTCGATGAAACTAAACAAATGCCAGTCAAACATTGGTCCAAGTGATTATAAATGAGCGAAATCTTAGACCCAGTCAAACGGGAGCTAGGGACGCTTCTCTGTTGAGGGATTCATAATTAAGGACAGATTTCAGAGATAGACTATAAAAGGAAACTTCTCTTCTTGAATAGAAATATATTAATTTAGTGTGCAAGATGATGTGCAAATTCCTTTTCCTTCTTGCCGAGTAAAACACTAAAACAACTCAGCCTTTTTTTTTTTTTTATCTTTTTTTGAGGAATTTCATTATACTCCTCAAAAACTTTGAAATCACTAATTTTTCTCTCTAAACTTCAAAATATCATATTTAATCTTCTAAAATTTAAAAACTTATAAACTTAAACATTTCAGTATCTTTTCTATCAAAACTCATTTTAAATTTATAAAGTATCCATTTTATCATTTATTAAAAAATAAAAATATGTAGCTTATTTAAGAAAAATGTTAGTCTTGTAATTTGTCAATTTCTAAGAACAAATGATTCATTAACGTATATACAAGTGTATACCTAAATATTATTGTATATACGTGAAGCTTCCTACTAGGAAGGAATTGTATTTGTCATTAATTAGATCAAAAGTTGGTTCTCAAATATATTTGAGATAAAGATGAAGATCTAGCATTCCAACCTCCATTTAATATTCATCAAAAACTCCCCTCCGGATTTCAAACCCGTGACTTTTCATATGAAGAGTGTTGCAAGTAACTAGCTAGTTATTAAAATTTATCTCAAGATCAAGATAAAATGAAAAAATATATATATGCTGCTAAGTCGAATGGAAACATAATTATTAGTCAAAATATTAGGGAATTGTATAATACGAAAGGCTAGTACATTTTTGCATGATTTGTTTATAAATATTAATTATATATCAGTTTTGAGCTAATTTTTTTTATCAAAAATTTTATTAAGTACAAATAGTAGTATGCCAACAAATCAATATGCCTCGAGCACCTCAAGGACCAAGCATGCGGATTTTTTGGAAGTCCAAATCTGAACAAAAGAATCAACGCTGTTGTACAATTGAGTTTTCACACTACAAAAGACAGGCACTTTTCGCGAGAATAAAAAGTGACTTTTAGCGACGGAGTACCGTTATAAACGTGTTTTTTCTATTTGCGACGGTACTTTTCGCGACGAAGTCCCGTCATAAATGCGCTTTTTCTCTCACAAAAAGTACCTCCTTTGTTGTTGTGTCATCCGAATTCAAACCAGTTCCGTCTAAATTAGAAATTACGTGATTTATTTAATATTTGTGTGAATTCTAGAGGAACAATCCATATTTTGGCAGGAAGGCAAGTAGCCCTCCTCTTTCTAGATGTCTAGCATACAGTTCAATTCTTCAGGATTAATTCAGGAACATTACACGTATAGCAAACTAATTAAAATCGTAAACCAAATTTTTACAGCTCGCCTTAATTAATTAGAACTAGAAGTTGTTTAAGAGCTACACCAGATCCATATTCCTTTAAATCAGATTAATAGGCATTGTCATAGCCGACGTCATATATAGGTGCACTAGCTTTGAAAAACATATATAAGATATCGATAAATTAAGTTCATTATCATCATTAATAATATATAATTGTGCGGTACGTAGTTATAGTCAATTAGCACATGCGGTCAGGGCAAGAATTAAATTGTATTAACCAAGTCAAGATTGACGTCGACAAAAATCAACTTATTTTAATTCCATGCATAAAGAAAGCAAGAAGTATTAACAAACAATCAACAAGTACATTTTATCGTATACGTATCGATTTGTTACATCACAATTGATAAATGGAAAAAAAAAAAAAAAAAATCCAAACCACATGCACAAATACAGAAGCGAATTCTTGTATCAAATTAGAAAAATAAAACAATATATAATGTGCCTATTTAGTTAAGAGTTTCTTGTAATCATGAAACCAAGCTCAAATTTACTGGAACTGTGATTGGATGTAATCAACGGTATTCTGATCCACCATCAATGCCTTCATCAGAACATCATCTGAGATCGGTGGTTTGGTTCCGAAGAGAGCATCTGCAACTCTAATCACCCCTGGATTCTGGCTACTCAAGCCGGCAAAGGCCACGGCATTAGTAGTGCCATAATTGTATTGAAAGTGAATCAGGCCGATAGGGAACATGAAAGAATCGCCTTTATTGAGAACCTTGGCAAAGAGTTTATTAGCTGTGGTAACAAATCCGACATACAGCGACCCTTCGAGTACGACTAGTACTTCGGTGGCACGCGGGTGGGTGTGGGGAGGGTTGAGGCCATACGGTGCGTAGTCTATACGAGCCAAGGAGATGCCAATGGTGTTTAAACCTGGGAGCTTCTCCACATTCACTAGGTTTACCGCAGAGCCCAGTTTGTTGCTAGTGTCACCAGGCTTGTCGAGTCCAGAGAAGGAGAAGTCGTCGACTGTGACTTGGTTTGGATTCTTGCATGCTACTCCATTAACAAATACTGCAAAGCAAAACAGAGAAAGATTATCTATGCAGTACTCAAAGTAATAAGATCAAAGCAAATTAAGTGAAAATTGTCCAAAAGTTAACCAGCATGTACTGCTGTGTGAAGTGTGAAGTTATAAGTTATACAAGTATTTTCTTGAGAAAATTATAAGAGGTTGGCTTATGAGAGATATCAAATATAATCTGTTATAAATATATATATAACAGTTATATATATATAGCCTATGGAAACCGACGTCAGGGTATTTAGTCGTTTAAGAAACATATAACAAAGCATGCTACCTTGCGAGTCTTTATCGGCTACACAGAAATCCTGAAGTGGGCTTGGGTCAGAAGCGAGGGAGAAGGAGAAGGATAGAGCGAAGAGAGCGACCAGGAGAGAGATATGGGCAGTTGCCATGTATACCTTTCTCTCTAATTAAAATTTAGTTTAAAAGTTTGGAAGAAGAAGCTTTGATTGGCTTAATTATGAATATGTTGCTCAAATGCTTGATGATAGAGTGGAAGGAAGGAACCGGTTATATATATAGATAGATCAAGAGGTGGCTTAAGGGTTAGTTTTTGTTGCTTTCTTAATTTGACTATTACAAAAATAAAACTGTTGGATTTGGTTTTAATGAGGTATTATATATAATTGCATCATTTGACTTTCGAAACGATATTGACATCTCAATTTTATTTTCTGCGTACAATAGAGTTTTTTTTAGCACAGAACCTCATTGTCCAGTTCCTTTTTATTTTTGTGTTTGAAGTAATTTATTAATTTTCTTCTTCTCTTAAGTTATCAAATTTGCTTGCTTTTTGCACGGCATATATATACAGAACCTCACCTTAACCATTTGCATTTGTTTAGATGATATAAGTGTGAAATAATAATTGTAGTGAAATCAACATGTTCATTAAATGATGAAAATTAGAGTGTCAATAAAACTTTTTAATATGTTTATTCTACCAGTATCATATTCAGTAAGACAGACACTAGTAAGATTTTTCTTTTCAGTAGCGTAATGCATATAATGGTACATGTAAGAAAATATTCATTAACTTTTCGGATAAAAGTAAGATGTATATTTCATATTTGTTGATATGGATATATAAAAAATTATATATAATAATTTTTATATATGTACATATAATTATATAATGGTTAATAATTATGATGAGATTGATTTATATAATATTTTTTATTTATATATTTTGTTAGATTAGTTTTTATGTGATTAGTAACTTATAATATTGGACCAACAATTATAAATTCTTTTATATTGGACGATATTATGTGCATGACGTGTTTAGAATAGTATATTTCTTTGTTTGTATATATACTTTTGGAACAGATATTAAATTATATAAACTATCAATTTATTCAATAATTATTCATTATCCGTTTATCATCCGTTTATCTTATTCGGAGATAAGGATAAGGTACTAATAAAACTAATGCTTAACACATTGATAAGAATAGTGAACATGCAGATAAAATTATTTTAAAACACATAAAATATAAAAATATATACCACCGCCCAATCCCCATCCTACACATTAATTAACTCCATATTAATTATTATGAACAAGTCAACGGGTGGGAAAGCGCGCATGAGGCTAAGTAAAATTAATTAAGCATTGATTGACTATTGGAATTGGTCGCTGTGCACTCTTGATATGGTCCTTGTCAAAGGCAAAACCAACTTTTATTAGGTTAATTATAATAATGTCATCATTAGCGTAGCAGCTGCATGTATACCCAATTTTAACTAAAAAATATTATTAAACCATCTGAACCGGGAAAGGTAGAAAGACTTAATTGCTTTTCGGAATAAATTAATGTCCTAAATATATAATTGGGTAACAAACTCCTTTTTAATTGGAATGAAAGTAGTTATTTATTTCCTGCAGCTACTACTAGAATTTTGATTTATTACATAGACCATGAGCTGATCCTTGCAACAAGTCCGAAAAAAACATGTTACATGAGTCACCTATGTTACAACTACCCTTGTTACAAGTGTCCATGTAAATACTAGATTTTTTATTTGTTACATAGGCTACCATTGTAATAATTTTACCAAAACTTGTACATGAGCTTGTGCATGTAAAAATGACGCATGCAACAAGCCTGAGATTTGGCACTTACAGGAAGTAGTTGCATGGTTAAAGAGCATGGGCCCCATCTTAGTAGTTACAAGGATAGAGAACTGAGTAATTGCATGGTTAGAGAACGTGCGTCCCACACGGTTTATTGCAAGGCAAGTGAACTGAATAATTGCATGGGTAGAGAAGGTGGGCCCCCCTGTTTATTTTCATGGTTAATGAAGGTGGGCCCCACTAGATTATTTGCAAGGTTTACCCGTGAAAATAATAATCTTGTATGGCATCATTTCAACATGGCCTTATTCTACAGTCATCCCTGTACCAACCCAATACTCTTTTACATTCACTAATTCCCATTGAACCATATATATTAACATAAACACATTAAAATATAGATCGATAGCATGTAATAAGCATTAATCAACATATTATAATTATCATACATTGTACCAAAATACTGAAAAGTATTACAACAACAATATATAACACAAAAGCCTAACACAAAAGTTTGCTCAACTCCTAATAACAGCAATCCATCTATACAATTATCTAAGTACATTGTTACCAAGAAAGTAAATCTGCTAAGGTTTCTCTAACATAACCATATGTGAAAATAATCAATGTCGCATCAAATACATAACCTCACGTAACCCACCGAAAGGGTATAAAGGGCACACTCCTGAGGTGGTGAATTTACAGCACGTACACTCCATGTTATTATGAACAAGTCAACGGGTGGAAAAGCATGAGGCTAAGTAAAAGCATTGATTGACTATTGGAATTGGTCGTTGTGCACTCTTCATATGGTCCTTGTCAAAGGCAATTAAAACTAACTTTTATTAGGTTATAATAATGTCATCATTAGCTAGCGTAGCTGTATTGTATACCCAATTTGAACTAAAAAATATTATTAAACCATCTGAACCGGAAAAGGTAGAAAGACTTAATTAATTACTTTTCGGAATAAATTAATGTCCTAAATAATTGGGTAACAAACTCCTTTTTAATTATATTGGAATGAAAGTAGTTATTTATTTCCTGCAGCTACAGGCTATCCTTAATGGCAAATAAAAGAAAGCCGAATAAAGAAGAAAATAAGCAATCAAGCATCTGCTAGTATTTTTTGTAAAAAGTCAACATTGCTAGCCGAAATTTTGTGTTAGGCTATGGACAAATCTCTCAAAGAAAAACTGTATAACCATCTATGTTGTACATGACAGGTTAACCAAAAACTCTCTTCCGGGCAAAAGTCGGCCATGATCACTATAACAGTGGTGACCGAATTCACATAGAAAGATTGAAAAATGATCCTCGATCGGTTTAGGAACCGGCCGGAAATGAAGGATATAAACCAACTTCAAATAGCTAGGCCTGAGGATCAAGAATGAAACATTGTTACCGACCTTAACCTAACTAAGACCACAACAGGCCCATGACCAGCACAGACAGGCTGAGTATATACTGTGCATCTGAAGCTTTTCAGAAGTAAATAAGAATACATAATAGTTCATCTGAAGCTTTTGAGAAGTAAATAAGAATATCGAGAAAGAAAATTAATCCTCCATATTTTATAATCGCTTTTCCAAAGTATATACTACTGTACATGTAAAAGATCTTTTATTACCAAAGAATGAAATAACAAAAGAATAATGCCAAATTGTACTAGCTTTACATCCTAATTGAAGTCCAATGCAAAACCTAATAAACAATTTACTAAAATTGGGACTGTATGTAATCGACAGTCTTCTTATCCAGCATAAACGCCTTGGCAAGAATATCATCTGGTATTGCTGGATGTGATCCGAACAGCGAATTCGAAATCCTCACTACACCTGGATTCTGGCTATTCAAAACCGAGAATGCCTCAACATCTACGTCTCCGAAATTGTACTGGAAATGAGCCAACCCGATTGGGAACACAAACACATCTCCTTTGTTCATCACCTTAGAGAACAGCTTATTGTCTGTGGTGATGAAGCCGACGTACAGAGACCCCTTGATTACAGTCAGCACTTCGGTTGCACGCGGGTGGATGTGTGGTGAGTTGAGACCCTTCGGTGCAAAGTCGAGGCGCTCCGGCATCACACCATAGGTGTTCAGGCCGGGGAACTTGTCTACTGTTACCAAGTTTACCGAAAGCCCCTGCTTGTTTCTGGTGTCGCCGGCTATGTCGAGGCCGGAAAAGGTGAAATCATCAGCAGTTACTAGGCTTGGGTTCTTGCATGCAACTCCATTTACAAATACTGCATTAGGATGGAAGAGGAAATGTTAGTACCAGAACTAGTACATATATATACATATGCACAGCAAAATTAAGTCATGCTATATGTGAATACAAAATATTAAATAAATTCAATGTATAAATTTGTGTTACAAACCTGGTGATGTTTTGTCAGCTACGCAGAAATCTTGAAGGGGGGTTGGCTCGGAAGCAAATACTAGTGAGACGACAGAGAGAACCACACAAAAAGAGAACAGAAAGATGTGTGACAAAGCCATGTGTGTGGCTTTAATGTAATAATTTCACAAGTAAAGAGAAGAGACAGAGATAGGGAGTGAGAGATATAATTGCTATGTAAAGGAAGAAGGTTAGAAAGAAACTGGGTTGGTTTTTCAGCTGTGAGATGGTGGAAGAGGTTACTGAGATTGAGTATATATATAAGCGTTGAAGGCTACTGAGATTGGGTCGTGCGATACTCATAAAATAGAAGAGGTCTGTACGTGTCCTTTGTACGACCAAGTAAGTATATATAAATTGGGAAGAGAGATGCATTCTGAGTCTCTTTCTGAGGGTTTATGAGAAGAAGTCGTATGGATGAATCCATGCTTTGAAGTTGATATAGTAAACGCCTGCTCCGTTGCAAATATCATTTGTTAAGATATTTATTTGTATAAATTTGAGATTTCAGTATTGTTACGGTCGATGAAACTAAACAAATGCCAGTCAAACATTGGTTCAAGTGATTATAAATGAGCGAAATCTTAGACCCAGTCAAACGGGAGCTAGGGACGCTTCTCTGTTGAGGGATTCATAATTAAGGACAGATTTCAGAGACAGACTATAAAAGGAAACTTCTCTTCTTGAATAGAAATATATTAATTTAGTGTGCAAGATGATGTGCAAATTCCTTTTCCTTCTTGCTGAGTAAAACACTAAAACAACTCAGCCTTTTTTTTTTTTATCTTTTTTTGAGGAATTTCATTATACTCCTCAAAAACTTTGAAATCACGTATTTCTCTCTCTAAACTTCAAAATATCATATTTAATCTTCTAAAATTTAAAAACTTATAAACTTAACCATTTAAGTATCTGTTATATTAAAACTCATTTTAAATTTATAAAGTATCCATTTTATCATTTATTAAAAAATAAAAATATGTAGCTTATTTAAGAAAAATGTTAGTCTTGTAATTTGTCAATTTCTAAGAACAAATGATTCATTAACGTATATACAAGTGTATACCTAAATATTATTGTATATACGTGAAGCTTCCTACTAGGAAGGAATTGTATTTGTCATTAATTAGATCAAAAGTTGGTTCTCAAATATATTTGAGATAAAGATGAAGATCTAGCATTCCAACCTCCATTTAATATTCATCAAAAACTCCCCTCCGGATTTCAAACCCGTGACTTTTCATATGAAGAGTGTTGCAAGTAACTAGCTAGTTATTAAAATTTATCTCAAGATCAAGATAAAATGAAAAAATATATATATGCTGCTAAGTCGAATATTAGGGAATTGTATAATACGAAAGGCTAGTACATTTTTGCATGATTTGTTTATAAATATTAATTATATATCAGTTTTGAGCTAATTTTTTTTATCAAAAATTTTATTAAGTACAAATAGTAGTATGCCAACAAATCAATATGCCTCGAGCACCTCAAGGACCAAGCATGCGGATTTTTTGGAAGTCCAAATCTGAACAAAAAGCGAATCAACGCTAGCTGTTGTACAATTGAGTTTTCATCCGGCCCGTCCAATCAGAATTCAAACCAGTTCCGTCTAAATTAGAAATAGAAATTAAGTGATTTATTTAATATTTGTGTGAATTCTAGAGGAACAATCCATATTTTGGCAGGAAGGCAAGTAGCCCTCCTCTTTCTAGATGTCTAGCATACAGTTCAATTCTTCAGGATTCAGGAACATTACACGTATAGCAAACTAAAATCGTAAACCAAATTTTTACAGCTCGCCTTAATTAATTAGAACTAGAAGTTGTTTAAGAGCTACACCAGATCCATATTCCTTTAAATCAACTTCAGGCATTGTCATAGCCGACGTCATAGGTGCACTAGCTTTGAAAAACATATATAAGATATCGAAATTGTTATAAATTAAGTTCATTATCATCATTAATAATATATAATTGTGCGGTACGTAGTTATAGTCAATTAGCACATGCTGTCAGGGCAAGAATTAAATTGTATTAACCAAGTCAAGATTGACGTCGACAAAAATCAACTTATTTTAATTCCATGCATAAAGAAAGCAAGAAGTATTAACAAACAATCAACAAGTACATTTTATCGTATACATATCGATTTGTTACATCACAATTGATAAATGGAAAAAATCCAAACCACATGCACACATACAGAAGCGAATTCTTTTATCAAATTAGAAAAATAAAACAATATATATATATAATGCCTATTTAGTTAAGAGTTGCTTGTAATCATGAAACCGAGCTAGCTCAAATTTACTGGAACTTTGATTGGATGTAATCAACGGTATTCTGATCCACCATCAATGCCTTCATCAGAACATCATCTGAGATCGGTGGTTTGGTTCCGAAGAGCGCATCTGCAACTCTAATCACACCTGGATTCTGGCTACTCAAGCCGGCAAAGGCCACGGCATTAGTAGTGCCATAATTGTATTGAAAGTGAATCAGGCCGATAGGGAACACGAAAGAATCGCCTTTATTGAGAACCTTGGCAAAGAGTTTATTAGCTGTGGTAACAAATCCGACATATAGCGACCCTTCGAGTACGACTAGTACTTCGGTGGCACGCGGGTGGGTGTGGGGAGGGTTGAGGCCATACGGTGCGTAGTCTATACGAGCCAAGGAGATGCCCAAGGTGTTTAAACCTGGGAGCTTCTCCACATTCACTAGGTTTACCGCAGAGCCCAGTTTGTTGCTAGTGTCACCAGGCTTGTCGAGTCCAGAGAAGGAGAAGTCGTCGACTGTGACTTGGTTTGGATTCTTGCATGCTACTCCATTAACAAATACTGCAAAGCAAAACAGAGAAAGATTATCTATGCAGTACTCAAAGTAATAAGATCAAAGCAAATTAAGTGAAAATTGTCCAAAAGTTAACCAGCATGTACTGCTGTGTGAAGTGTGCAGTTATAACTTATAAGTTACACAAGTATTTTCTTGAGAAAATTATAAGAGATTGGTATTTACTCGTTTAAGAAACATATAACAAATTAAAGCATGGTACCTTGCGAGTATTTATCGGCTACACAGAAATCCTGAAGTGGGCTTGGGTCAGAACCGAGGGAGAAGGAGAAGGATAGAGCGAAGAGAGCGACCAGGAGAGAGATACGGTCAGTTGCCATGTATACCTTTCTCTCTAATTAAAATTTAGTTTAAAAGTTTGGAAGAAGAAGCTTTGATTGGCTTAATTATGAATATGTTGCTCAAATCAAATGCTTGATGATAGAGTGGAATGAAGGAACCGGTTATATATATAGATCAAGAGGTGGCCTAGCTAAGGGTTAGTTTTTGTTGCTTTCTTTGACTATTACAAAATTAAAAAGGTTGGATTTGGTTTTAATGAGGTATTATAATTGCATCATTTGACTTTCGAAACGATATTGACATCTCAATTTTATTTTCTGCGTACAATAGTGTTTTTTTTATTTTCTCATAAGCCAACCTTTGAGTACGGCATATATATACAGAACCTCACCTTAACCATTTGCATTTGTTTAGATGACATAATTAAGTGTGAAATAATAATTGTAGTGAAATCAACATGTTCATTAAATGATGAAAATTAGGGGGTCAATAAAACTTTTTAAATATGTTTATTCTACCAGTATCATTCATATTCGGTAAGACGGACACTAGTGAGATTTTTTTTTTTTCAATAGCGTAATGCATATATAATGGTACATGTAAGAAAAAATTCATTAACTTTTCGGATAAAAGTAAGATGTATATTTCATATTTGTTGATATGGATATATAAAAAATTATATATAATAATTTTTATATATGTACATATAATTATATAATGGTTAATAATTATGATGAGATTGATTTATATAATATTTTTTATTTATATATTTTGTTAGATTAGTTTTTATGTGATTAGTAACTTATAATATTGGACCAACAATTATAAATTCTTTTATATTGGACGATATTATGTGCATGACGTGTTTAGAATAGTATATTTCTTTGTTTGTATATATACTTTTGGAACATATATTAAATTATATAAACTATCAATTTATTCAATAATTATTCATTATCCGTTTATCATCCGTTAATCTCTTATTCGGAGACAAGGATAAGGTACTAATAAAACTAATGCTTAACAAATTAATAAGAATAGTGTACATGCAGATAAAATTATTTTAAAACACATAAAATATAAAAATATATACCACCGCCCAATCCCCATCCTACACATTAATTAACTCCATATTATTATGAACAAGTCAACGGGTGGGAAAGCATGCATGAGGCTAAGTAAAATTAAGCATTGATTGACTATTGGAATTGGTCGCTGTGCACTCTTGATATGGTCCTTGTCAAAGGCAAAACCAACTTTTATTAGGTTAATTATAATAATGTCATCATTAGCGTACGTAGCAGCTGCATGTATACCCAATTTTAACTAAAAAATATTATTAAAAACATCTGAACCGGGAAAGGTAGAAAGACTTAATTGCTTTTCGGAATAAATTAATGTCCTAAATATATAATTGGGTAACAAACTCCTTTTTAATTGGAATGAAAGTAGTTATTTATTTCCTGCAGCTACTACTAGAATTTTGATTTATTACATGGGCAATATTTCAGTTGTTGCATGAGCTGATCCTTGCAACAAGTCCGAAAAAAGCATGTTACATGAGTCACCTATGTTACAACTACCCTTGTTACAAGTGTCCATGTAAATACTAGATTTTTTATTTGTTACATAGGCTACCCTTGTAATAACTTTACCAAAACTTGTACATGAGCTTGTGCATGTAAAAATGACGCATGCAACAAGCCTGAGATTTGACACTTGCAGGAAGTAGTTGCATGGTTAAAGAGCATGGGCCCCATCTTAGTAGTTGCAAGGATAGAGAACTGAGTAATTGCATGGTTAGAGAACGTGCGTCCCACACGGTTTATTGCAAGGCAAGTGAACTGAATAATTGCATGGGTAGAGAAGGTGGGCCCCCCTGTTTATTTTCATGGTTAATGAAGGTGGGCCCCACTAGATTATTTGCAAGGTTTACCCGTGAAAATAATAATCTTGTATGGCATCATTTCAACATGGCCTTATTCTACAGTCATCCCTGTACCAACCCGATACCAACCCAATACTCTTTTACATTCACTAATTCCCATTGAACCATCTATATTAACATAAACACATTGAAATATAGATCGATAGCATGTAATAAGCATTAATCAACATTTTATAATTATCATACATTGTACCAAAATACTGAAAAGTATTACAACAACAATATATAACACAAAAGCCTAACACAAAAGTTTGCTCAACTCCTAATAACAGCAATCCATCTATACAATTATCTAAGTATATTGTTACCAAGAAAGTAAATCTGCTAAGGTTTCCTACATAACCATATGTGAAAATAATCAATGTCGCATCAAATACATAACCTCACGTAACCCACCGAAAGGGTATAAAGGGCACACTCCTGAGGTGGTGAATTTACAGCACGTACACTCCATGTTATTATGAACAAGTCAACGGGTGGAAAAGCATGAGGCTAAGTAAAAGCATTGATTGACTATTGGAATTGGTCGTTGTGCACTCTTGATATATGGTCCTTGTCAAAGGCAATTAAAACTAACTTTTATTAGGTTATAATAATGTCATCATTAGCTAGCGTAGCTGTATTGTATACCCAATTTGAACTAAAAAATATTATTAAACCATCTGAACCGGAAAAGGTAGAAAGACATAATTACTTTTCGGAATAAATTAATGTCCTAAATAATTGGGTAACAAACTCCTTTTTAATTATATTGGAATGAAAGTAGTTATTTATTTCTGCAGCTACAGGCTATCCTTAATGGCAAATAAAAGAAAGCCGAATAAAGAAGAAAATAAGCAATCAAGCATCTGCTAGTATTTTTTGTAAAAAGTCAACATTGCTAGCATACCTCTTTTCTTCAGGCACGTTGACACTAGTGGAAAAACTGGAATCAGGATCGGCCTAATAGTATCGGTTATATGAAACAACCGATTCTAATATCTATCTGGATCGGTTTTTTTAAGAAAACCGATCCTAAAAACTATTCAGATCGGGTTTTATGGTTAACCGATCCTAATTTATGAACAATTAGAATCGGTTTTTTATTAGAACCGATCCTGATACTATCAGGATCGGTTTTTACAAACAACCGATCCTAATGGAACACATATTAGGATCAGTTATTTCTTAAAAACCGATCCTGATAGTATCAGGATCGGTTCTAACAAACAACCGATTCTAATTCCTTTTTTTTTTAATGTTGGTTCTGAAAAAAAAAGAATCAGGATCGGTTGTTACAACAGAACCGATCCTGATACTTTTTTTTTTTTTTTTTTTAATGTTGGTTCTGAAAAAAAAAAAAGTATCAGGATCGGTTTTGTTTACAGAACCGATCCTGATACTTTTTTTTTTTCAGAACCAACATTAAAAAAAAGAAAAGAAAAGAGTATCAGGATCGGTTCTGTGGACAGAACCGATCCTGATACTTTTTTTTTTCAGAACCAAAATTTAAAAAAAAAAAAAAAAGTATCAGGATCGGTTCTGTGGACAGAACCGATCCTGATAATTTTTTTTTTTTTTTCAAAACCAAAATTAAAAAAAAAAAAAAAGAGTATCAGGATCGGTTCTGTGTACAGAACCGATTCTGATACTGTTTTTTTTTTCAGAACCAAAATTTAAAAAAAAAAAAAAAAAGAGTATCAGGATCGGTTCTGTCCACAGAACCGATCCTGATACTGTTTTTTTTTTTTTTTCAGAACCAAAAAAAAAAATAAATAAAATAAAGAGTATCAGGATCGGTTCTGTGGACAGGACCGATCCTGATACTGTTTTTTTTTTTTCAGAACCAAAATTTAAAAAAAAAAAAAAAAAAAAAAAAGAGTATCAGGATCGGTTCTGTCCACAGAACCGATCCTGATACTCTTTTTTTTTTTTTTTTTTCAGAACCAAAATTTAAAAAAAAAAAAAAAAAGTGTATCAGGATCGGTTCTGTCCACAGAACCGATCCTGATACTTTTTTTTTTTTTTTCAGAACCAACATTAAAAAAAAAAGTATCAGGATCGGTTTTTTCCTCACAACCGATCCTGATTTTTTTTTCTTTCAGAAACAACTTAAAAAAAGGTATCAGGATCGGTTTTTTTGAAATAACCGATCCTAATGCTAATTTGACGCTAGGGTTTAATTATGTTTCGCGCCTTTGTACTTACAAAAACAATCAGGATCGGTTATTTCGAAATAACCGATCCTGATAACTCCTGCTTAGTTCTTATTTTAATTTCGCGCCTCTCATTTTCAACTTAGCGTTTTTCTCTCTCTGTGTCTCCATCTCTCCCTCTCAAATCCTCAGACCTCCGTGTCTCTCCTCTCTCTGTCTCCGTCTCGTCTCTCCCTCTCCTCCGTGTCTCTCTCTCTCTGTCTCCGTCTCTCCCTCTCAAAGCCGAGCCTCTCGAACCTCTCGAACCTCCGTGTCAATTTTTAATTTTTTGTATTGTTTCAAAAATTAATTAATGGTGTTTGTATATTGTTTTTCAGTCTTGAGGACATCTCGCTCAAGTTACTTAATCATCCGGCCGATCAACTATCACGGTATTAGCTTTATCTAATTTTCTCATTATTATACTTTTAAAACACATTTTTTTTTGTATTTTCAATTTATTTATTTATCTTTTTTCATTTGAGCAAGGCTTTTTGAAACTATCTTTTTATTTATCTTAATTATCCGACCGATCAACTATCTTTTTTCATTTGTATTTTCAATTTTATTTTGCTATTGCACCAAATTTCTTCAACTATTGTACTTCTTTTTGTGTTTCATGAATTTTATTTTGTGTTCTTAATTGGTTTTGAGCTCCAATAAATCAATGGTAAATAAAAAAAAAAAATTTATGCTGGCCAGCAAATATATATGGAAGCTGGCCAAATAAAAAAAAATATTTTTTTTAGATCCAATATAACATCAGGATCGGTTGTTTCAAAAAAACTGATCCTGATTCTTTTTTTTTTTCAGAACCAACATTAAAAAAAAAAAAGGTATCAGGATCGGTTATTTCAAAACAACCGATCCTGATTTTTTTTTTTCAGAACCAACATTATTAAAAAAAAAAAAAAAGTATCAGGATCGGTTTTTTCAACAAAACCGATCCTGATAGTAACTATCAGGGTCGGTTGTTTCAAACAAACTGATCCTGATAGTTACTATCAGGATCAGTTGTTTCAAACAACCGATCCTGATAGTATAACATCAGGATCGGTTGTTTCAAACAACCGATCCTGATAGTAACTATCAGGATCGGTTATTTAACCGATCCAGATTATTGTAAGTATCAGTATCGCCTCCATCAGGATCGGTTGCATTCCGATACTAATATGCATATATAACCGATCCTGATTCCATATTTTCCACTAGTGTGACAATGCTATATATAGCGTTATTGGTTTAAATAGAAATTTTAAAAAATAGTGGGGTATAGGTTTAATTTTTCTTTTTTAAATTTAATTGTACAGATATAAAAAATCGGCAAATTAAAAATTATATAAATTTACCTTTATTTATTTTTAACATGAGTTGAAATTAATACAACATATATATAAAACTTTCAATGCATAAGTCAAGCTTAAACGTTCGATTTGTATTGAGATTCGTGCAAACATATTTAAAACTTAATAAATTTAAATAGTTTCTTAAATCTAAATATTTATACGAATTTTGATGCAGATCAGACGGTTTAAGTCAGACTTTGGATGATACTTTGTCCAAAGCCGTTTGAATCATGTTCACTCTCTAGAGAGATCCTTGCTTGCTCCTAAAAATAAATTTCTTTAAACCTTAATATCCTGAGGGAGGTCACTGACACGTGGGACCCAAGAATAAATAGGAGCATTTTGCAAAAGTCAAATGTCGTTTGATGCTGTAAAATGGCGACTGGCGATAACATATGATAGTCCACACTTGCCGCAGAGGATCTGGGTATTTCTTGTATGAAATTTTGTATGAGAAGTATTTTTTGTTAATCAAATTGCCTTAACAAATCCTATTAATTAAGAGTAGAAGAAGTATACGGGTTTTTAAAAAAATAAAGAGGATTTTTGTTTAATTTGGGGATTAATTTAGATTAGAAGATAGAAGCTATAACGAGCTTGCTATTTTAATTTACATTATTTGTTCAGCCCATTAGGCCCAATTCGTGTTTCTTCATCCTTTGCTGTCAATTGTTTAATTTGAGATGTCCGTATTCAATACCTCAAAAACCATATCGGACGGTCGATATGAATTCTCCGTCCCCCACGCTCGTTCAATCACTCTTGCCCCCGGGTACGGATCCTCTAAAGTAACCTAATTTTTTGGTTTTAGATCGGGACCGTCCGATTCGAATCCCGAGGCGCCGATTCGAATCGGACGGTCCCGATCCAAAACCCAAAAATTGGGTTACTTTAGGGGATCCGGACTCCCGCCGACTCTATTCCTCTCCGCAGCTCTCTCTGCTGGAGCTTCCTCTGGTGTCTCTCCTCCCCACTTTCGCTCAGCTATCATTAATACTCTCTCACTCTCGTGCTCTCTTTTCGTACTACTCGCCCCCGTGACCGATCCGGTGTCTCCCCTCCAAGTCCACGCAATCGCTCCTCCCCCGCCACCACTGCCGATCTGGTGTTTCTCCCCCTACGACCTGTCCCGTATGCGTGATGGCCGCTTCCGACGCCCTTTCCCGAAGTCAGCCACCCTCTCCTGCTAACCCTAGATTTGTAAGCTTTTGTCTTTTTTGTTTCTCAGCAGTAATTTGACAGACTGGGTCGTATTAAATGTCATTTAATCGACTTGATAGTTTTACACTCGCTATAGGACACATTAAATGTCATTTTTCTAGATGTCAGGGAGTATATTATCCAACAATTCCTAAATATGCTACATGTGATTTTCACAATTACAATCAATTTATAAACTTTCACTCATGTTGCATTCAACGTTTTTTTTCAAAGATGCAGATACAAAATGGATGAAGTCTTTAATCAAATGCTTGACTTCCAAATCGTGTTGCATACAACTTGTTTAATACATCTTCAATTAAATACCCGACTTCCAAAACGTGTTTTTCGGAAGTCGGATATTTGATTGAAGAGTATTAAACAAGTGTTTGGAGGATGTCGGTGGAGATAGACCAGAAGGCCTTCCCAACATACTCAAAGGGATAGGCAAGAATGCCCATGGAACTGATTGCTAAACACAAAGTAGTTAGGTAACAAGATCCAACAGATGATCCATGAAAGAATACAAGGTATAAAAGAAACTAGTAGTGGCACCTCTGTTGGATCTGGTTTATCTCATTACCTAGCTACCTTTCTTGATTATACATTAAACGAAGATTTATAAACAAAGTATCGCAATATCCATTAGTGGTGGCCTATTCATCAGTATGTCGATTTTTCAATTATAGTGCTTCAAAATTTTCATGGCTTAGACCTGCGTGGTGGCCTATTCATTGGTATGTCGATTTTTCAATTATAGTGCTTGTGATTATATACATGGATTGTGGTTCTTTATTTATGCATTGTCAGATTTAACAGTGTTCCGAAATAGATTAGTATTGTCAGATTGCATTAGGCACGTTAGTCTATAGAAACACTACCAAATTAAGTCTACTTTGTTGGTTTTTGTCCGAATTCTTGTTCCCCAATTTTGAACAAAATTTACTCCAGGAATGGAGTTTGCCCCTCTCTTTTTTCTCATTAATGAACTTAATTTATTTGCATTACAATGAGGCACCGGCTTGATATCTGCAGTAGCAAGGTGCTAGAATGTCAATTTACTTATTGAAATATACTTGGGCACTTTGGAGAGCTTTTAAATTCAGGAAGGGGCATTGGGTAGTAGTAAAGGGTCAATCGGTACAAGAAATCTGGATGAGATCAGTGAACAGAAACATAGATGCAGATTGTTAAGAATTTGATCCTACACTGATATTATGCGGGTGTTGGTTAATATGGAAACAAAGGAATGAGCGAATATTCAGAAATTTAAGGGTGTCGCTACTCCACTTAGAAGAATGGTTGATTCGTTAGGAGAAAAATGATGTCAACTACTAAGGATATATATATGTACCGTGAGTTGGATCACGTGTCGTGCCGTACTATGACCAAATTTGGTAGGATGGTCATGGCATGTGAATGATCAGAACACGTTAATCACGATCACACATAACGTGTCCAAACGTGACCAGTCATGTTTGGTCACGTTATGTGTGATCACGGCGTGATTAACGTGACCAGTCATGTTTAACTATTTTTTTCATAATTTAGGTTAGTTTATTCAAGATTGACCATTCGATCAGATCTAACGGTCCTAATTACACGTGACCATGTGTCGTGTCGTGACCAAATCTTTTGTATGATGTGCCTTGTCATGCTAAATTTTCGAAAGATGGTCATGACACTGGACACGTGAGTCATGGCACGTAACCGGCACATATGCCGTGACGGAATCGTGTCGTGCCGTGATTTCTCAATATTTTGTATCCCTATCCACTATGTTCTGATTTGTCATGAGAAAAAAATTGTACTCTTGTCAATATTCTGCGCCTATCCTTGATCAAAATCCTGGATCCACCCTTGATTGCGTGCATGTTTCAAACTGGGTTGAGTGGCTTTAGGCAGTACAAGATTCCGTTCTTCATGCAAAGGAAAAACAAATCAATAGCATTTTTCTTTTCTAGTGTATAAATTTTATTTTGTATGAATAAAAATTAGTATTCATGGTATCTTTTGATTTTATGATTATTTTAAAATTTTAACTAAGAGCGATTACTGATGAAGATTGAATTGTTCCAGATGTGTGGTGAATTCCTTTGCTCAAGTGACCAATAGATTGAATAATTCCTGTAAATTTTGAAAAGAAAAAAAAAAGAAAGGGAAAAACATTTTTGTTTCCCTTCACTTGAGTGGTACACAACTTGAACATTTTTGTTTCCGTGCATTTATTGTTATATGTCATAGATCATACATAATCTCATTTTTGTTATATGTCGATGTATCCCATCCTCCCAACTTGTATTTTATATTCTATAATTGTGTCCATTGTGTGCAAGCCCTTAGAAGATCACATAATAAAGAGGACTCCAAGCGTTGGTATTTGCCAACTGAGCAAATGTGTCAATTTCAGGTTTATTTTATGCATGAACATATTAACTCATTTCTTGCAGCACCTCGTTCAGCAGGGTACCATCAAGGGCCTTAAAACCTTATGTATGCTGTATGCAGCAATTTCAGGTGGTTCTCCAGATTTTTTGTGCTATATCCGGCCAGTAGATCTCCCCCGCCAAGTCTAAACTGTGGTTCAATGTACACCAGCTGGTATCATTGATATGGTCACCTCCTCCTTCGGTGTCCAATTGGCCTCTCCTGATGAGGTGTACTTAGGCTGCCGTGTGTGTGCTTCTAAACTGGCTGATTTTACTCAGTTGGTTAAAAAGGTTGATCATAGGCTTCACTGTTGGCAAATGACCATGCTTTTACCCCTGCTGACCGAACCGTACTCATGAGGTCTGTTCTACACTCTTGTATTTTATGAGTACCACTGAAATTCCTCAATCTGTGCTGAATAATATCCAATAAAAAATACAAAGGTTTTTTTGGGGGGTCCAATAAAAGCCAGTACATGCACTGATGGGTTGGGCTAATTGCTGCACCCAAATGTCAGGGTGGTCTGGGTCTTCGTGATTTGGGCTTGCTCAATCAGCCGCTTCTTTTGAAAAATTTATGGAAATTTGTGACTGGTTCTGCAACGGTATGGACACAAATCATACGAGTGAAATATATGCCACAGAGCTCTCTATGGTACACAAACCGTTTCACTAATTGTACTAAATTTTGGAGGGGCATTTTACATCAGAGAAACCAATTAAAACCACACCTCAAATGGATTGTTGGGAATGGTCAGTCATGCCCAGTTTTCAATTCCCCTTGGTTTTCGGGTGGGACAGAACTCATGGCTTAGAATTGGCAACAGCGTGACATGCTGGTTCATTCACCACTGACACCTTCACAAAATGGTTTTGATCACAGTAGGCTGGAGGTAGTCCTTGGGCATGATCATGCACAGACAATTATCCGAGAATTTCAGCATGCCACCATTCAACCCTCTATTCCTGACAAAGTATTCACCTATGCCTCTGACGGTATTTTTACATTGAAAAAGGTGTACCAGTTACTGTCCCAGTCAGTCTCAAGACCTGTACCAGCCTCACACGCATCTTCAGGTATGCTCCTGAACCCCTCCTTATTGAAGACATTGTGGCATGCCCAACAGGTTCTCCCACGAGTTCGGTTATTTGTTTGGAAGTCTTTACATGGTGCTGTACCAGTCTGTCAGTTTCTGCACCGCCGCTTGCCTCATGTAGCAACTCTCGTCCCGTTATGCAGGCATGAACCTGAAACTGTTCAGCACCTTCTATTTCGCTGCTACCATGTTAGAGCCACGTGGTTCCAATCCTCACTCAGTGTCAGAACTGACTCAATACCGGGTTCGGATGTGCCTCAGATTTTTTACAATCTTTGTATACTGCTGGACAAGAATCAAATTGCACTAACAATAACTATTTCCTGGCAATTTTTTCTACAGCTAAACTTTGGAGACTGCTGGACAAGATACAACCGTACATGCGGGTTCTATAGATAATTTAGTTGTCTTTTAGTTGGAACTCAAGATTAATGCAAAAGCATGTGATCCTAATTTATCTTCTAATAAAAATAAGTTTTTCGGTTTTAGTAAAATCTCTATTTGATTTGTTAGATCCGCTGCTTTTGAGGATTAAAATTGTTCATACATTTTAATTTTTTGAAAACGCTGTGCTAATAAAAAGATACGTGGTGTTTATATGTCTACCCTTAATACTTTAGAAATATTATTCTAAATTTCTAACCCTTGGTTGTAATATATATTTAAAATCAAAATATGATATACTCATCGTTATAGATGCGGGGACTATTTATTGGCACGGTCAAAGGTCAATTTTTATTTCAATTATGTGGCAATGTAGAATGTACAGGTTCGATCTCTTAAAAGAATGCAAACGATGTAATGTTAGTGCTAACCGTTACGTTGACTATGTTGACTTGAAATATCTCAAAGAAAGGAAAAGTTAAAGTGTACAAAAAGCCAAAAGGAAAGAGACATTCCAAAGCCAAAAGGAAAGAGACCTTTTGATTTTAAAAAAATAGAATTTCTTACAGTGCACAAAAAGCCAAAAGGAAAGAGACATTCCAAAGGACTGAAGTCTGGAGAATTCCTCCACTTGAGTAGTGGATAAGTCGACCCAAATAAGGCTATTTGAACTTTGAAGTCCCTAAATTTAAATGGGCGAGAGATTTGGAATGGCAGAATCAAAAGAAACAAACAGAGGACCACCTCTTCTCCTTTTATGGATACTTGTAATTTTCTGTTCCCTGTGCCAGATAATATCAGCTCAGAAGAGAATCACAACTCTCCCAGGATTTGATGGCCCACTTCCTTTCTCTTTAGAAAGTGGGTAAGCAATCAATTAATGCTCCTTTTCCTCTTCCATTCATGTATTTAATTCCTCTTTTCCTCTTAAAGAAAAGCAGTCAAAATTAAATCATTTCAGAAAAATCAAATTGAATTTTCTTAAAGGACATGAAATTTTAAACTTTATGTTAGGAAGAACTGGAATTTGATTACTAAAAAGAGGGCTAAAACTTAAATATAGGTACTTGGAGGTGGATCAGGAGAAAGGGGTGGAGTTTTTTTACTACTTCATTGAATCCGAGAGCAACCCAGAGGAGGATCCTCTCATGCTTTGGTTGACAGGAGGGCCTGGTTGTTCTTCCTTTTCCGGATTGGTCTTTGAGATAGGTATGGCTATCAGGCTATTGGGCTATTGGCTACCCAATATT
Organism: Carex kokanica; assembly: GCA_025461125.1. Lineage (NCBI taxonomy): Eukaryota > Viridiplantae > Streptophyta > Magnoliopsida > Poales > Cyperaceae > Carex > Carex kokanica. Next base: position 130,307 of record JAJGRX010000223.1, read on the forward strand.
AATTAGAACATTTTAATTTGTTAATAATTTTTTAAGCCTGAAATGGATCATACGAGAGAAACATATCTCGTATTTTATAATTACGGATAATTTACAATAAGCCCCTCCCTCCATCTGCCACAAAGGATGATTTCATTTTCTGATGTTTATTGGATGAAATTGTTATCGCTGTGCAGGACCACTTAGTTTTGATCTACAAGGATATAGAGATGGCTTACCTTCACTATTTTATAAGGCTGATTCTTGGACCCAGGTAACTCAACACCCTATCCGCCCCAAAAACAACACCCTATCTTACATTCAATTTTGTCTATTGCCACAGTTCTTTTACTGCTATCTGGCATTCTGCATTTAAATGCTAAACCCTTCATGTGGCAACTTGTTAAGACAGGTCTAGTTAGTTTTTGGTTTGAGTTCATGTCTAGGTCTAGTTAGTTTTGGATTCTCAGGGACTAGCTAGTAGGAACATTTCTGGGTTCATATCATCTTGGGCTTCAGTCAATTTGGGCCATTAGTTCATTTCAGTTTTGGATTAGGACATGTTTGAGTTTGCAATTTAATTTTGGGTTATTTTTCATTGTTATTTATTTGTGGTCAAGTCAAATTGTCCATTGGGTCTGGCAAAAGTGTGGTGAATTTTTGGGGATACATCAACTCTTTCTTGGGTGATTAAGTGCTATTGATTTGGATTCTAGGGGTTTCAGTTTATTCACTTTTTTTTTTGTTTTTGTGAATCAACACTTCATGGACATGTTGTAATATTTTTAGGTCTTGTAAATTATGCCAATTCTCAATTATATCCCAACCACCGAACACAGAACACCCAAAAAAAAACACCTACACAATGAAGAGAATATGTATTACATACATTTAAATACATTTAGTTAACGGATTTGTGGGTTACATGTAATTACATAATTTACTACCTAGCATGATCTCATCACCTCTTCCACACTTCTGTTAATTTGATTTTTGTACTGTTGCATTGAAGAAGTTAATTAAGGACAAATTGGTTAAATAAGGGATAATGAAGCTTAAATGAGGGGTAACTGTAAAATAGACTTGAAGATTATAAACACTAAACAACAATTCTGTCGCCATCTATTCCTTTCATCACTGAGTGTGCATTGGAATTGTGTAATAATTAACTAATCTTTATTCCTTTCCAGACTGAGTGTGGAACTTTTTTAATAATGAACTAATATCTGATCCTTTGCATTACTCATTGAGTATTGTAATGGTGTGATAACATACAAACAGGCTGGCAACATAATATTTGTGGATTCACCTGTGGGGACTGGATTCTCTTATTCAAGTACAGCAGAGGGTTATCAAACATCTGACTCCCAGACAGTTCACCAACTTACAACATTTCTTTATAAGGTAATTTCCCATTTGGGAAATACATTGATATATATAATCCAAAATATATATATATGCTTGCTTATGCTTTTGACTCTTGCTTTTGCCTTGGGGATATTGGTGGGGGACTATATTTAGAAAAACATTGTCTTCTTTCTTGACATGACATTGTTATATAAACATCTTACTTGATTTGTAGAAACAAATAACTACAAATTTTATGTGATTATTTGTTTTTTTTTTAATCGGGGGATCAATGATGGAAGTGAAACAATACAGAACTACTCATAGAATATTCATGTCTTGCTTTTTTTTTTTTATTTAGCACACCAAAGTGTCACTTGGACTGGGAATGCAAACATCTGCTTTAAAGTTTTATGTTTTCTTGATAATTTGATTTTAAGGGTAGCTCTCTGTTTTGAATGTAGTGGCTAGATAAGCATCCAAAATTTAAGTCGAATCCTTTGTACATATCTGGTGATTCCTATTCTGGGAAGATCGTACCAATCTTAACTCTTGAGATTGCTATTGGTAGTTTCTGTTCTTTCTTTTCTTCAAATAAAGATTTTTATTATGTCAAGTATTGCTCACTTGCTGGCACTAAGATGGAACTTGCTCACTTGAACTGTTGATTTACTTTTTGTTAATTTTTTCATGACAGCTCAAGAATCCAATAATGCTACATTTAATCTCAAGGTTTGCAAACTTCAAATAATAAAAGAAAATATCTTTCCTCATTACTCTTTAGTTGTTAGTTGTTTTGTTAAACTTACTTTTGTTCTCAATTTATGACACCTCTCAAGCTAGTGGTTATTGAATATCTTTTGGAACTTTTAGGGTTATTTAGTTGGCAACCCAGTAACTAGCACAAATTATGATAGTGATTCGAGAGTGCCATTTGCTCATGGAACAGGACTTATATCAGATGAACTATATGAGGTACAAAAAGAGAGAAAAACTAATAAATTTTGTTATTCTCAGTGTTATTTAAAGCGTTCAATCATTAGTGAACAGAGTGCACCTGAGCGAAAATAACCTAGTTGTTTTTTCCATTAATTTTGTGATGACCTTAAAATCTAATGAATAAGCCATTGGCTTTTAAATTTATGTGTTTGACAGATACTGGAATTGGCAAGATTATTTATCTTATCATAAGACAGTTACTGAGGGAAGTGAAAACTCAATACTCATTTTTTTGTACAGTCCACCAAGGAAAGCTGTGCTGGAAAGTATACAAATCCGAGCAACATTCAGTGTGCTAGTTATCTCAATGTTGTGGATGCAGTGAGAATTGCTATCTACTTTTCTCAGGAGACATCAAAACCATATGCATCTTTTGATTGATCTCAGCAGTATTTATTTAGTTTTTGTAGAATAACTCAAATGTTTCCTTTACCATAGATGCCTAGTAACAGCTGGCATTGCTGCCTGAAACCCTAAATCCAAGGCCACCACAGGGGGTGCTTTTTTTTTTCAAAAAATAATGGTGAAAGGAAAGGCATATATTGATATTATAATTTATTGCATATGAAAATGGCAATGGCACCTTGAACATTCACGAACCTCTCTTTATAATAATCTTCCTCTGACTATTAACAATCACAGGTAACAAAAGATATAAGAAGTGCTCACATCTTGGAGCCTTCATGTGAATTCCATAGCCCAAGACCAGGTTACATTCGAATTAAGAGAGATGAAAGGGGTCACTATGATGAAGTGCCTTTGTTTAACTCTGGCCTGCCTTTGGAGTGTAGAGTTATGCTCATGAGACACTCATCACTTTCAATTTTTGTGTTTTAAACTTTTAATTGGTAAAACCAAGGCTCACTATCTTGTGTCCTACTGTTTGGTGATACCTTTTGGACACTTTTCCCGAAACTTTATTCTCCTTTTGCTTTTTCTCAGCTATATATATTGAGTTAATTAATTGCAAAGCGGAGCTTAAGTTGAAGCTGAATTGTAAACAGCTCCGATGTTTAAAAGGCTTATAATTACCAGTTACCACATCATTGCACATTAGTATATCACAAGCGTACATCAATTAATGGCTACGAGCAAACCTTAGATAGCTGGATCAATTATGGTTAACATATAAAACTAATTTAAATTTTGTTGTTACAGGAATCAGGATACCTGCTAGCAACATTTTGGGCAAATAATGAGACAGTGAGATATATGCTTGGCATACGTAAGGTATATATTGACGATTGGTTCATAACAATACAGGAGCTTAAGTATCTACATCACAAAATAAAAGTACTGTCAGGTGAGACTCGATAATTAAATAACAAACTACTATGCAGGGGACAGTTGCTGGTTGGCACAGATGCAACCTTTCTCTACCTTACGCAAAAGATATCCCAAGTTCGTTACCATATCATCTCAAGGTCACCAATAAAGGCTATCCAGCACTTATTTATAGGCAATTACTTTTCCACTTTCTTATTTCATTTTTTTTTCTTTTTTTCTATATTACGTTACAACTCATTGAAGCATGTTTCGAAGGGCCGGGCCCGGCTGCAGGGGGGGGGGATGCTTCGCCAGCCAATAGAAACTTGTCCCACCAACATGCAATAGGCCTAGAAGTGTGAATTCTACACAAATTTAAATTTATATTGGATTAGCACTTATTCAAATAGGGTTCCCATCCTAACAACCCGAGAAGGCAAAATTTCCCCCGGGGACTGTTAGAAGGTCTCTGATTTTATAAATGGCTTGTGAACCTGAGTCAATGATAGCCAAACTAGATGAGTTCTTCTTATTTTGGTTCATTATAAACTAACTGTTCATGAAAGTCAAATACAGCGGTGATCATGACTTTGGTATACCTCATGTTGGCACGCAAGATTGGATAAGATCGCTGAATTTTTCAATTGTGGATGATTGGAGACCGTGGTATGTTGGTGGCCAAGTAGCAGGGTAATGGTTATCTTTACTCTAACCTAATTAGTTTGATAATTTCCTAAAACAATTTGAATTCTTATAAAGATTATACATAAATGTAGATTTACGAGGAGGTACTCCAATAACCTCACTTTTGCTACAGTGAAGGTATGATGATTTTTGTTGAGAATTAAGCAAATTTTCATTGAAATAATGATTCAGTATTGCCGTTCTACAATATATTTTTATAGCGAGTACATAAAAAAGATCAAATATATTACCTTCTTTTATCTTTCTTTTTTTCTTTTTTTGCTCGTGTTGTGATTTACTGTAGGGTGCGGGACACACTGCTCCAGAGTATAAGCCGAAGGAGTGTCTAGAAATGCTTCAAAGATGGCTCGCTCGTGCTTCTCTATGAAACTGTTTGCATTACAAAATGATCAGGAAACAAAATAAAAAAGAAAGTAACTAAGAGCATCTACATTCCTGAAACTATTAGAGTTTCTAAATAACTGTTAACTGTTTTTTAGAAATTAAACCTCTCTTAATTTTTAAGCCTCCACATCCCTGAAACTAAAATTATAGTTTTTTAATTGCCACGTCACAGGTTATAAAATTTCTTATTAAGATATATTTGCAAGAGAAAGGAATCTCAGCGAATCATTTCGCCACGTCACAGTTTATAAACGATTTCTTATTAAGAAACTATTGAGCAAAGTTGCTAAATAAGAAATTCATCTACATCCCTGAAACTGGTTTAGCAACTGCCACATCAGATTAGAAACTCTAAGAGTTTCAGGGATGTAGATGCTCTAAGGGAAAGTTTGGTATAAGTCCATGAACTCCAATTATTAAATAAATCAAACATTTCCATCAAGGTCAATGTAAAAAAAGAAAAAAAAAATCGAACCCAGCTTTAATTAGTGGAATATAGTTAATGAAAATTATTTAATATAACTATATTAATACAGCTAACGTAATTGTAAAATGGTATTTATTTGTTGTTATTGGTTATTATTATCAAATTAACAGATCGCACAGTGGTAAAACTATATCCGTATCCGCTTTTAATTTTCGGATACGGATCAGATATTGGATATCCGTATATATATACATAAATATTTTCATAATATATAGTAAACTATATGATATTTATTTACTATTTGAATACAGATAATTAAAATTCAAAACTATATTTGTATCCGTATCTGCGTGAATATTTGGATATCGGCTATCCGTATCTAATTTTTGGATACGGATGCGGATACAGTCGGATAATATCCGACTTGTTTGCACCCCTACTTGCAAATCAGAATCAACCAAATATTTGAAACCTCAAACTACACCAAACTAGTGGACCAAGTTTTGATAGAAATTCACATAATATAATTAATTTGTGGACTCAAATGCCTCATTTCTTAATCCTATCCAACATCTTTATCTTTAATTTCAAAGTTCAAACAGATGATCTGAACCTCTCAATATAATATCCACGTTAAAATATGATTAGATAACAAATCTTATATTTTTTGGAATTTTTTTACTATTTTTTAAGATAATACAAAATCATTGTTTTTAGATGGTCCACAATTTCATCAAAAATAATAATTTTGTACCTATCTTATTAAAATTGATCTCTAAGAGCATCTCCATCGGCTTTCAAATGGAATTGCAAAGTCTGATGTGGCAATCACAGAATCTGAGTTGGCAATTTCATTTTCGTTTTCAGCGCTGCGGAGACCTTTCAAAAGCGCTTTCATTTCGCTGAGTTCCGTCATTCTTTCTCTTTCCTAAAACTTGAGAGCCCTTTTAAATTACTCTTCACCGTTTACGTTTCTAGAGAAAGAGAATTACAAAAGTTCCATAGAAAGAGAATTTCATAAATATAAACGATCTACAGGCTGTTGCGAATTACAAAAATATGGAAAGCAATTTTTATTTTCCATTTCAAACGGAGATCCATCTTGTATGATTTTTTTCTTTCGTCGTTCTTCCCCTTTTCGCCATTAATGGCTGTGCTCGTTGCATTAATTAAAAAAATAATCTTTAAAACTACCAGAAACAACAAATATCACATAATTCAAGGAACAACACGACAATGTACTATTTCACAAGAAACATCTACTTTACACACTTGACAAAAATGCAAATTTACAACAACATGAATCTAATGTCTTGTGCATAAGCAAAACAGAGCTGATTGCTTTGGCGTGAAACACGAGTACAGCAGATGAGATGTAACGTGGATGCCTTGCATGAATAAGGATTCAATTGGACTTTGTTTTCAGATGGCACGTGGGATCATGAATTCATTTTTTTTTAGAAAAAGGTATCATGAATCGAAAGGGAGAGAGAGAGAATGGTGGGGTGAAGATAGAGGTATGTTCTAAATTTTGAAGTTACTGTTTTCATCGGTATGAGTGAATTGGAGACAGAGAGAGAAAATGGAAGGTCCGATTGTAATTTAAGATTCGTGTTATATAGACTTTTGCAATTAGTATTATTTCGGCGATGCAACTGATTTGCAATTAATTGATAATTTTAAATTGACAGCTGTTTTGAAATTGCAAATCACTTCAGCGTTGGAGATGCTCTAAGCATATTTTAACATGGATATCATGTTGAGCGGTTCAGATCTTTTGTTTAAAATTGAAGATAAAAATGCTAGAGTACAATTGGGGCATGAAGCAATGGGGCTTTTGAGCCCTCCTCAATTAATCCCATATATATTATTTATATATGCAAGAGTTATTTTGGGTTTTGTAATGTTGCTGAATGTCTTTCCATTTCGTTACGTTGTTAAATTGAAGGACATAATATTTGAAGCTTCAGGTTTTAGTTCATTTATTTAATTTATTATTACGGCACTAATTTAAATGGACAAGTTGATTAAATTTGAGCCTTCAAAATTTACACAAACATGTGGTTTCCTGAATTAGGTAGACTCAAAATAACAAAAATATCTTGCCATAAATTTCAAGTTAAATTAAAAATACAAAAATGAAGAAATATTTACAAAACTAAAATTAACTTAAGCGAAAATTCTATTTAGGAAGAAACTCATAACATAGAAAAAAAAATTGGATCCTTAAAAATTTGAATACTATTGGATTGCATTAATTACTTAGTTAATGATTTAATTACCATATCGCATATTTCTTGAAGTGCTCAATTTAAATATAATCTACATGGAAATAATTAATACATAGTTTCATATACAAGTTTTAACTAATTATGTCCATCAACTATAATTAATCAACATAAATGAAATTTTTTGACAATGCCAAACGATGCCATCAAAACGGAAAAGCAGCGGTGCAGTATAATTAAGATGAAGTATTCCTGTTACATCTTCGTCAGGTGCCAGTTGATCATTTACAATAACATCGTCACTATAAGTTCAAAATAAAAAATTTGTTAATTTTGATTATCTTCTAATATCTTATTTATATATTATGTGTTCTTCAATTCAATGAATTTGTTTCACATTATATGATCTCTCTTGTTATTTTATTTTGCAATTCATTTTGTGGAGCTAAGAACTATTATAAGACAATATAAATCAGTTTAGTTCATTGTTGTTGTTATATATTCTACTTAAAGGGTCCTATCATGCAACAATTTCCATTAATTCATGATGTTTGCATTTGTATGACAATGATCATACATATATGGCAACTAATAATTCATTATAACCAACACTTATTATCACACATAACAACATAAATTTATTATTCATTTAATTTGTGTGTAGCTGTAATATCCTGAAAAATTGAATAATTGTTATTTATGTTAAAATAGGTTTTATTATAATGTTCAAAATACTATATGCATCACTGTTGAAAAAAAAAAGAGTTTCTTAACCAATTAATATAACAAAAAAAAAAGGAAATACTAAACTTGTTATTTTCAGTTTGATTTTCTAAATCATTCGATCAAATTTATAACCATTATTTTTTTATTTCCAATTACTTGTCGCTAGATTGAAACTGAGTTCAATTTTGAACTTATATGATCATTGTTTGGCATATCATTTCATTACTGCCACCTCTCTTTTTTTGTCTTAACCGTTCCCCATTTTAATTTCTCCCATATCCAAATTAGACTCAAATAAGATACTCTCTGTCTCCCCTTTTTTCTCCGCAGCCACAAAAAGAAAGAAAATATAAAGAATGTTTTGCAAATAAAATTTGTGATATCGATAATTATTTGATTGTGTGCCCGATCGAATTCCGACTATGTCGCAGCGATTTCGAGTTGTCAATCTGATTTGAAATTCCAAACATCTCGCTATCAGGTAACCGGACTTTTCTATAATATGTGTTTTCGTTTTGTATGGTTCATTTGGATATTGGTATTGCATATTGGATTGTGAAAGCATATTTAACGGGATAGCGGGTCTGAGGTTGGAATTAGATTTGTGATTGTAGCCTCCCATTGTTGGTTGGACTTCTCAATGGTTGGCGGCCTTCCAATGTTGGATGGATTTCTCATTAGATTAGCGGTTATAAGGAATTGTGTGTTGTGGAAGTTGGAAGTCGCCTGTGTGATGGGATTCCAATTATGTGGATATGATGTGACTTGTTTTATGGATAATCTAGACCGACGTGCTAGCGCTGATAATATGCATGCATAATTTTATATGTATTTGTGTGGATTAATTCGGTCTGTTTAAATGGTTTTTAAACTAAATCAATTATAAAGCAGTGCTTTGTTAAATAACTGGTTAATGAGCTTTGTAGCTGATTCTGTTTTGTTATTTTGTTTTACTTTATGATAGCGACGTAAGTTGACGGGTCAAAAAAAAGTGCGATGATGTTATAAGCACGCTCCGGATGGTCAAAATTTGAAGCGTGACAGTAGCTCATTACTCATGTCTTGTATCATGTATGCAAAGAGTTGTAACTCAAAAATGTATATCATTGAATTTTATCTTAATTGTTTAGTACGTATTGACCACATGCATAGTTAATGGGGCATTTTAACCAACTCTTAGTTCTCCATTTTGTAAATCTTAACTAATCAACCTAGACAACTCCCAAATCTGTTCATGGCTTGTGTGATGTATATCAACTAAAACCCAAAGTACGATACCTCTGTTGTTTCAGAGAGATTTGAGAAATCGAAACATGCGCCATTGTTTCATGCACAGAGTGCGAATCTTTTCTTCATCAACTACATTCTTCCCCTCCTTTTTTTGTACCTTGAGCGTATTATACTCAGACATTTTTTTTAGAGAGGTGCGTGTCACGACCAGGATCTGATTTAGAGATTATTCAACCCAATTTTGACTCAGTCAAACAAAGCAATAGGGAAGAAGAGGAATTGGGCAGGACGGGCAAAGCGGTTGCTGCAACGGTCAGCGCAATTAAACCAATTGAAGCACTGACAGTGGGACCAGAAAGAGATGAAGGGAAGGAGACCGTTGAAGCGTTCAGATGTAGAAACAAAGGCTGCGAAGTGGGACCAACGCATCAGAGGGATAGATACTGAATCTCATCCACATAGGCGCTTAGATGGCAAGCGGAGAATTGATCAAACAATCTAATCGATGGATTAGATTGATTTCAGTTTTAGGAGCTTCGCCTATATAATTAGAACTAGTGTGGAGAGTTAGATTATGTATTCTGTTGTTAGATTTCTCTAATTTCCTAATTTTAGCTATTCTTCCTAATTCTTCCGTTGTAACCCAAATTCTTGATTTTAATCAAAATTGATTAGTTTAAGCCTATCTTTGTGAGAATTGAGTCATTTCTGAGTACAAGGGTCGTCACACGTGGTATCAGAGCATCAAAGATCGCTTCTGGGAAGAATAAACGCACGGTGCCAAGAGTTTCAGACGACCAACAATGGTGAAACCACGCCAAGGCACTAACACTGACGAAGAAATGGATTTGGCAGCATTGACGGCAAGAATCACACAGTCAGAATCGGCTCAGCGAGAGATGGGAAACCGCCTAATCCAACTGGAACGACAGGCCGCAACGACCAATCAAGCTATCGCCCTCAACAATCAAGGCATTCAGGCTAATACTCAAGCAACAGCCGCCTTGGAGCAAAATTTAAATGCCAAATTTGAAGAGCTAGCTAGGCTAATCACAGCGAGTTTGCATAACCCCACTCCCCAAAACAGCAACTCAGATCAAAACAATGGCACAGACAATGCAGGAGGTGGAGAGATGCCTCATCAAGGGGTAATCTTGGGGCAAGAATTTCGACAAGAAGGAAGAGACCAAGGCCAACAAAGAATCAATCTTCCTCGCATCGATTTCCCTAGTTTCTCTGGCCTCAATCCTACATCCTGGGTGGAATGTTGCAACTTTTACTTTGATATGTATCAAATTCCTGAGGCTTACAAATCTAGGATGGCGACAATGCATTTTACAGGTGCTGCTGAGAATTGGTATAGGTGTTTCAAGATTGCTCATCCACACCCTCCATGGCCAATTTTGGTGGAAGAACTCATTGATTTTTTCTCTGATGATACTGGCAAACTTGTAGACGAATTCAAGAGGGCGCATCAGTCGGGCAGCCTTGAAGATTACATAGCCAATTTCTTGCAAGCTCGAGCTAGACTCACCTATAAGAGAAGAATTACCAGTGAAGATTTTTATGTCGAGGGATTCATTAGTGGTTTAAAGGAAGAACTTAGGCACACCATAGAATTGTTTAGACCCAGTACCATGAATGATGCAATCAAGTGTGCTAGACAAATTGAATTATCTCTTGACTGTACCATTAAGAAGGTTGCATCAGTTGTTAAACCTACTCAGTATTCCATTAGGCCTCAAAACCATAACACTGTTACTGATGTTAGGTGGAAGGAAAGAAATCAATTGTTGAGTAAACCATACCAGAAAATGGAACACAAAATTGAACCTCCTAAACTCCTGAATAAACCACATAACACCATGACTTTAGATCAAAAAAGGGCTTTAGGATTATGCTTCAAGTGTGATGAGAAATGGCACCAAGGGCACAAATGTCAACTAAAAGTTCTGCACACTATAGAAGCTGAGGTTGAAAGTAGTTCTGAACATGACCAAGTTGAACCCACAGGAGAGCAAAATACACCTGAATTCGATGATTATATTGAGTATGAAGGAGGTGAAACAGCTTTCATTAGTATTTGCAATGGCCAGTACAACACATCCATGACTTTTAAAGGAAAAATAGGATCAATTCCCATCTGTGCTTTCATGGATAATGGCAGCACACATTCTTTTATAAATCCAGATATTGTTTCTAACTTAGGCCTATCAGTTGAGAGAACAAAACCCCTAACAGTAAGTGTGGCTAATAGAAACAAGATGAGTACTGACATGCTTTGCAAGAATCTCAAATTCTCTTTGCAGGGTAATGAATTCAGTACAGATTTGAGGGTTTTAGATGTTCAAGGACAAGACTTATTACTGGGCATGGATTGGTTAACTCAGCTTGGGCTCACACTAGTTGACTGGAACAAAGGCAGTATGAAATTGAAGAGAGGAGATAAATTCATTAAGCTGGAAAATGAAGATGTGAATGCTAAACTGAACCTTCTCACTGTCACTGAACAATCTTCAAGCATGCTGAAAGAGTCTTTTGAAGAGGGGCATGTTTTACTTGCTCAGATTTTCCATATTGACAGCAAGGTAAAAAGAGAGGTACATCCTTCTATACTACCAGTTTTAGAGGAATTTTCTGACCTTTTTGCTGAACCTACTGTCTTACCCCCAAAAAGAAGCATTGATCATAAGATTCCACTCAAACCTGGTTCAAAACCAATCAACCTTAGACCATACAGGTTCTCTCACTACCAAAAGCTGGAGATTGATAAAATAATTGAAGAATTGCTCAAAAATTCCTTCATTCAACCTTCATGCAGTCCTTACTCCTCTCCCATTCTTTTAGTAAAAAAGAAAGACAATACTTGGAGAATGTGTGTAGACTATAGGAAATTAAATGATAATACAATTAAGAACAAGTACCCAATTCCTATAATTGATGATTTGTTGGATGAACTAAAGCATGCAAGGGTATTCACCAAGTTGGATTTAAGGTCAGGTTACCACCAAATTAGGATGCATGAGGAAGATATTCATAAAACTGCATTTCATACACATGAGGGCCTTTATGAATTTAAAGTCATGCATTTTGGCCTTACAAATGCACCAGCTTCATTTCAATCTCTAATGAACTCCATATTTAAGTCATATTTGAGAAAATTCATATTAGTTTTCTTTGATGACATATTGATCTATAGTACTGATTTAGAGACACATGTGCAGCATGTAAGAACTGCTTTTGAACTGATAAGGCAAAACAAATTATTCCTAAAAAGGAGTAAGTGTGACATTGCAGTAGAACAGTTGGAGTATTTAGGTCATATAATTTCTGGTAATGGAGTAGCTACTGATCCCAAAAAAAATAGAGGCAATGAAGAATTGGCCTACACCAATGAACACCAAAGCTTTGAGAGGATTTCTAGGCCTCACAGGGTATTATAGGAAATTTATAAGAAATTATGGTGTGATTGCCAAGCCCTTAACTGAACTATTAAAGAAAGATGCCTTTAAGTGGAATAGAGAAGCACAACTAGCATTTGACTCACTTAAAACTGCAATGACCCAAGCCCCAGTATTGGCCTTACCAGATTTTTCTCAAATTTTTATAGTTGAAACTGATGCTTGTAACACTGGTATAGGTGCTGTATTGATCCAAAATAAAAGGCCAATTGCATTTTTAAGTCAGAAACTAGGAGCAAAGAACCAACTACTGTTAACTTATGAAAAAGAGTTTCTAGCCTTATTAACAGCTATTACAAAGTGGAGACATTATTTAATGGGTAGTAGGTTCATTATAAGGACAGATCATATAAGCTTAAAATACCTTTTAGAACAAAAGATCAATACAGCAAGTCAACACAAAGGATTAAGCAAGTTATTAGGACTAGATTATACAATTGAGTATAAAAAGGGTAATGAGAACACTGTGGCTGATGCTCTCTCTAGACAAGAGGGGCAAAGTGGTAATTTTGATGAAACAGGTGCAGTTTTAAATTTTCTAAGTGAGATAAAACCACAATGGGTGAGTGACATTCAAGGCAGCTATGTAGCAGACCCATGGATTGAAGGAATCAAAGAGAAGGTGGATGAGCAACAGGATGGCCAAGCAGTCAACCCATACAGTCAACACCAGGATCTGATCAGATACAAGTGCAGAATTTGTGTGGGCAACACTGGCAACTGGAGGCATACCATTTTGAGAGAATTTCATGCATCAAACTTAGGAGGCCATTCTGGAATTACATCTACTTATCAAAGGATAAAGAAATCCTTCTACTGGCCAGGTCTTAAGAGAGATGTGCACCAATTCATCAAGGAGTGTGATGTGTGTCAGATGAACAAACCAGAACATGTACATTCACCAGGCCTATTACAACCATTGCCAATTCCAACTGAAGCATGGTTGAGTGTGGGCCTTGACTTCATTACAGGTCTGCCAAAGTCAGAAGGCAAAGAAGTTATCATGGTGGTTGTAGATCGCCTCACCAAATACTCCCATTTCATTGCCCTCTCACACCCTTACAAGGCAGCTGATGTGGCACAGGCCTATTTCGATTTTGTCTACAAACACCATGGCATGCCTCATGATATCATTTCTGATAGAGACCCCATTTTCACAAGTCGATTTTGGAAGGAGTTAATGTCAAAATTGGGAGTCCAGCTTAATCTCAGCACAGCTTACCACCCTCAAACGGACGGTCAAACAGAACGGGTTAATCAATGCCTTGAAAATTAACTTCGTTGCATGACCTTTGATAAGCAAAAGCAATGGGCAAAATACCTCACACTGGCTGAGTGGTGGTACAATACCTCATACCACAGTGCGATAAAGATGACTCCTTTTGAAGCGCTTTACGGGTACTCCCCACCTCAATTGGGTTTAAGTAGCAATCCAAGGAGTCAAGTCGAGGCCGTAGACTCGTTATTGAGAGATAGACAATCCACACTTCACCAATTGAAGTCCAATTTAGCAGTGGCACAAAACCGAATGAAACAGTTTGCTGATGCACATCGTAGTGAACGTCAATTCAATACTGGTGACTGGGTTTACCTTAAATTGCAACCTTACCGTCAAGTCACTGTTGCAGGATTGCAAAACCAGAAGCTCAGTCCAAGGTTCTATGGCCCTTATGAAATATTGAAGAAGATTGGCACCAATGCTTATCGTCTCAATTTACCGATAGGTTCAGAAATTCACCCCGTATTTCACGTTTCTCAACTCAAACTGCGGATTGGGCGAAATCACGCAGTGACACCCAATCTTCCAGTGATGGGTCCGAATGGAAGCTTACAATCCCTCCCAATTGCTATATTGGCTCGTCGCATGGTAAAGAAACGTAATGCCGCTGAATCTCAGGTGTTGATTCAATGGGCTGGTCATGAGGTTGACGATGCTACTTGGGAGAATTACAACTCTATTGCTCAGCGATTTCCACAGTTCATCCTCGAGGTCGAGAATGTTTTGAAGGAGAGGGGAATGTCACGACCAGGATCTGATTTAGCGATTATTCAACCCAATTTTGACTCAGTCAAACAAAGCAATAGGGAAGAAGAGAAATTGGGCAGGACGGGCAAAGCAGTTGCTGCAACGGTCAGCGCAATTAAACCAATTGCATCACTGACAGTGGGACCAGAAAGAGATGAAGGGAAGGAGACCGTTGAAGCGTTCAGATGTAGAAGCAAAGGCTGCGAAGTGGGACCAACGCATCAGAGGGATAGATACTGAATCTCATCCACATAGGCGCTTAGATGGCAAGCGGAGAATTGATCAAACAATCTAATCGATGGATTAGATTGATTTCAGTTTTAGGAGCTTCGCCTATATAATTAGAACTAGTGTGGAGAGTTAGATTATGTATTCTGTTGTTAGATTTCTCTAATTACCTAATTCTAGCTATCTTCCTAATTCTTCCGCTGTAACCCAATTTCTTGATTTTAATCGAAATTGATTAGTTTAAGCTTACCTTTGTGAGAATTAAGCCATTTCTGAGTACAAGGGTCGTCACAGTGCGTTTCTCTCATCTCTTATTCCAACTCTAGATCGCTCTTCCAAGGAACTTATGCACATGCCACGTTTCTCAAATTGGGATTTATCCCTTCTCACCTTTACATCAGTAACCTTCGCTTGTCCCTTTATTTGAAAGCTGGGGACCTTTGTCATGCACATAAGCTGTTCGATGAAATGTCTCAGAATGATATCACATCATGGACTACTATGATATCATCCCATGCCCAACACAGGCAATACAATGTTGCACTGCAAGGTTTTCAAAAGATGCTTCTGACTGACACTTGCATAATACCTAATGAATTCACATGCTCCACTGTTCTGCGGTGTTGTACAAATTTTGTAGCAGACTCGCTATTTGAATTGGGCTTACAATTACACGGGTTTTTTGTTTGGAAACACGGGTTTGCATTGAATTTGGTTGTTTCAAGCGCTCTGTATGAATTCTACTCAAGGTTTAAGGAACCCAGTTCTGCACGAAAGGTGTTCGATGAAATGCCTTTTAGAGATGCAATCTCTTACACAGCCATGATATCCTCTCTATTGGAGGCCAAAGAGTGAGAAAAGGCTGTAGGAGTCTATGCCGACATGACTAACTCTTGCATAAAGCCTACTGCATTCACTTTTTCCAGGTTTCTTTCGTCATGCATCTCTCACTGTTGGTACCAGAGAGGCAAGATGGCTCACTGTCAATCTATCCGTCAAGGAGTACCACTTAATTTTTTTTGAGGGAAAGGTAAGGGTCTAGCCCTTAGATTTCATTTATAACGGACACAAGTTGTGCCAAAATTACAAAGTGCAGAACAAAATAAACAAAGGACCAAAAAGAAAACAGAAAATACAATCATGAAGTAGCAGAAATCAAAATCTATACTAATGAAATCGTAAAAATCTAATGACCTAAACTCTGCAATAATAAAGATGAAGTTGTAAAAAGCGCCAGAATAATGCATGGCCATCTTGTACCAGTAACCGGTAGCACTGCACCAGTGAGAAGTAGCACTGTACAAAGGAGTACCACTTCATTATGTCTTGAAAACCATGCTAGTCGACATGTATTCCAAATTCTGTGATATGACATATGCACTGAGAGTGTTTAGAAAAACAAAGGAGTATGATATTGCATTATTCACCTGTATGATTTCTGGTTTATTAAAAGCTAGAAAGCATGAAGAGGCCATAGCCGTGTTTAGAGAAATGGAATGCTCCACTACAGGTGCTAATGCCTTCACTTATGCTGGAAGTATCAGTGCTTGTTCATCCAATATGGGACTACATTTCAGAGCACAGATTCACTCGAGAATTGTTGATGTCGGATTAGAGCATGATTTATCCATTGGCTACTCTTTGGTGGCTTTATACAATAAATATGCGTCTGATTTGCGGGACCCATTGCGTGCCTTGCACCAAATTAGTGGGCCAAATGTAATTTCTTGGACTTCTCTGATATCAGCATTTGTTAACCATGGTCAAACCCTAGAGGCATTTTCTACATTACCTGAGATGTGCATCGGGAGTTGAACCCAACTCTTATACTTTGTCAACTATTCTAAAGATGTGCAATTCGCCAGAGATTCTAGCTCACGCAAAAAAGGTTCACGCATACATTATTAAAACCCGCATGGATGCTACGGATATTTCAATTGGAAATTCTTTGTTACATGTTTATTCTAGGTTTGATAGGCAGGATGACGCACGGGGTGTTTGAGTATATGCCTCTGCAGAGAGATGCATATACTTACCAGTTTAGCCGGTGGTCTAAGCCGTGCAGGCCTTTTTAAAAGTGCATTAGATACACTACCTCTTATGATTGAAGAAGGAACTAAACTGGACAGTTCTTGCCTTGCATGCTTTCTCGATCTCAGCCGCTGCCAGCTCAGGAGCTATGGGCCCAGGCAGAGACTTGCATTGCTTCTCAGTAAAAACTGGGTTGGAAACTGATATCTCAGTATCCAATAGTCTACTTGACATGGCAAGTGTAAGAGAATAAAAGAAGCAAAGGAAGTGTTTGCTGGTATAAAAGAACCTAATGTGGTGACATTTAATGGACTGATATTGGGTTTAATTCATAACGGGTTAATTCCGGAAGCATTGTCGGCCTTTGAGGATATGAGGTTAGTATGGGTTAAACCAGATCAAGTCACCTTTTTAGTTGTGTTACAAGCGTGTAACATTGCCGCCTTAGTGGATGCGGGTATAGAGTATTTCAAGAAGTCAATGAGAGATATTTATAATTATAACATAGATCCATTAATGTATAGAAAGGAGGATCAGAGATAACTAGGGTTAATTTGGAGCATCAATGTATAGAAAGGAGGCAACTGCACTAAATTTTCGATTTGAGCATCATTGTATAATTTACACTTGTCGTGATAAAATGACACTAAATATTTGAAGGCTCAAACTACACCAAACTAGTACGTGGACCAAATTTTGATAAAATTTCACATAATATAAGTCCCTATTATATGTATGTAAGAGTTATTTAATTTCTAATGTTGTAGGATTTCTTTCTATTTCATTACGTTGTTAAATTAAAGGAAATAATATTTGAAGATTCAGGTTTTAGTTCATTTATTTTATTGTTATGCCACTTATTTAAATGGGCAACTTGATTGAAATTAATTTGAGCCTTCAGATATACACAAACATGTGGTTTCATGAATTAGGCAGACCCAAAATAACAAAATGATATATCTTGCCAGAGATTTCAAGTAAAATTAAAAATACAAAATGAAGAAATATTTGTTAAACTAAAATTAACAAACAAAAATTATATTTAGGAAGAATCACATTACATAGAAAAAATGTGAATCCTAGCTAACAACTTCGATACTATTTAATTACATTAATTACATTAATTAATTAATTAGTTAGCATATTGCAGAAGCATGAGATTTGCATATATCCAGCTAGTAGTTTCAATTCAAAATCTTCAAGCAATGCAATAAAAATGGGTCACAGTGGTAGAATGCAATAAAAATAAGGTGTCCAAATTTTATCTTCACCATATACGGAATCTCAGTAAAAAAGTACATCGTCATTACAAAATATTTGTACAAAAATTGTGAACTTTGATTATTCTCTAATATCTTATCTATATATTATTTTTGTTTTTCAATTCAATTAATTTGTTTCACATTATATATATATGATCTCTCTTGTTATTTTATTTTGCAATTAATTTTGAGGAGCTAAGAACTTATTCTAAGACAATTACATAAATCAGTCTATTTCATTGTTGTTGTTGTTGTTTTATATATATTCTACTTGAAGGCCCTTATCATGCAACAATTTTCATTAATTCATGGTATTTACATTTGTATAGCAACTAATAATTCATTGTAACCAACACTTATTGTCACACATAACAACACTAAATTTATTATTCATTTAATTTGTGTGTAGCTCATTACTCATGTCTCATGCGAGCTAAGAGTTGCAACCAAACAATCAGAACATAGGGAAAAAATTGTGTATGATAGATTTTAACTAACTATTTAGTACGTATTGACCATTTGTGTACTTAATTTCATATTGTCGGAATATTGAACTTTTTTATTCTAATTTCAACTCCAACTCCAACGTAGTAATTTGTTTTTAAAAAAAAGTTGGATGCATGAGAATTTCATAATTAGCAAGTTTTTCTTAAAAAAATGACTTTCTAATTCTCACGTTGGCAAAATTATAAATTCTCATCACTAATTATTAATTGTTAATTAATTCTTTGTTGGATTTTCAATTGTAATTTCTATCACCGCGTTGCTGTTCGTGGAATTAGTGCGTGGATCAAGAACTCACAAGCCCTAAACTTGGAGGGGTTCATTACATAATTATTAAAGTGCCTGTGCAGTATTAATTCAATTCATGTGTAAGGAACTAATTAAGGATATTATAATGTAAAATATATACTAGACCTCATACTTGTTTGGATTGGTTCCCCCAACTGTACGTATAATTAAGCCACAAATGAATCCAACTGAAACCTCCTCAACTGTACGTACGTGCATATCAGCCTCAATTTAGCAATTAAAAATATTAAATCAATTAACTCTTTATTTCAAGTAAGTCTGCACAATTCCTCAAGTCAACATAAATTAGACTAATTAAATCTTTCAATCAAATCAAGATCAGTACATATCTACCTGTTTTTTCTTGAAATTTTCTTTCTTGAGATACTCGGCAAAGAACTCCTTTGTCATGGGACACCAGACCTCAGCGCACTGCATCATTGGCAATGATTAACACAACATTAATCAACTTTCTAACCCTGCAAGTGAATCGCCTAAACCTAGCGAATGGAGAAGTACTTGTCGATCAACCAGGGATCCCGCAATACTATGGCTGGTCTGCACAAGCACAACATCCGCCTCTCATGATGCAACAGCCGTTCCAACCGCAAGTGCCAAGCTAGCCGATTGTTGTTTCAGTGTCAGGAACAGGAGCTGATGTGGCAGGAGTTGTGCCTAATGCGTCAGGAGCTGGAGCTGATGCGGCATGAGTTGTGCCTGATGCAGTAGGAGCATAAAGCTTTGGCCCGATAAGAAAATTCAAATCCGTTATACGCTCGTCTTCTTATAGTGTATAGCTGTGTTTTTAGCAGTTTATTTTAGACAAGCACTTTGCAGAATTTCAATACAAGTAAACGAATATTTCTTTTGATGACAAATCAAAAGACAATTACAAATGAGTGGTGGTAAAGAATATTACAGTGGTACATCACAATTAAAGTTGGGTGTCCCAATTTAATCTTCGCCATATACAGTATCATAGTGAACAAGTACATCGCCATTGAAAAATACATATAAGAATTTGTTGACTTTGATTATCCTCTAATATCTTATTTATATATTATATTTTTTTCTCCAGTTCTATGAATTTGTTTCACATTATATGATCTCTCTTTTTATGTTATTTTGCAATTAATGTGGAATTAATAATTTGGAACTTATTCTAAGACAATATTAATCATTTTAATTTATATTCTACTTGAAGACCTTAATTATCATGCAACAATTTCCATTAATTCATGGTGTTTGCATTTGTATAGCAACTAAGGATCCATTCTTACCAACATTTATTGTCACACATAACAACACTAAATTTATTGTTCACTTAATTTGTGTGTAGCTCATTACTCATGTCTCATGTGTGCAAAGAGTTGCAACTAAAAAATAAAAAAATTAACGCTTTTAGTTTTTCACAAACAAATTTGTCAATTCTTGTCATTAAAAAAGTTGAACATATATAATCTAGTTATTTACCTCTCTATTTTATAACCTTAATTAATCGATCTAGCTAGAGAACTCCAAAATCTTATTTTCGTCAAACCCAGATCATAAGTGAGAAATTAAAAACAACTGTCAATCACTAAATAGAAATTAAGTTAATTTTACTTTCTAAATATCTACATTCATGCAATTAACTTTTAATTTTTCTAAATGACCATGTCAATAATTATATATATGAAAGAGAAAACGAGAGTCAATAAAAATAATTAAAAAATAATATTTAAAAAAAATCTTTCTAAATTAAAAATAATGTTACATTTTAGAAATTAGAATAGAGAGTATGCCATACATACTTTTAGAAATAAAATAAAAAATCTCATTGCAGATGCTAGATTAGATCTATTAATGGCTCGTGTGACGTCATTACTATCTACTCCATACTATCAATTGATATTGAGGCTAGAAACTTAAAATTAATAATCTTGCAAGAAGTATATATGAGGAACCAAATCCGTATCCATACTCATTATCTTAGCATATTTCAAATCGAATTCACAATGGATTTAGATCATATTATAATGAGTAAATAACATAATAAATGCATGACATAAACGGACATGCATGCAGTATAAAGGTACAAATTGAGACAACTTTATATTAAATTACTTGTATGACATAGTATAGGGCTGCTTATGAGCCGAGTTGAGTCCGAGTTGCTAATTCAATTTCAAGTCAGAAACTCCAACTTGGATTCAACTCACAAACAATGATGGGTTAGAATCATAGCTAATAATATTTATAACCCTAATTGTCTACTTTACAATCGATTCACAAGCGCATGAACCTATCGTATAGTATAGATTGGATTGTCGATTCACAGGTATAGTGTATTAAGATATCTAACGACAATTAATTCTAGGTTTTTAGTTGTTTTGGTTGTTTGATTTGATTGGTTGGGTTGTTTAGTTGTAGGAACAGTAAAAATAGTAAATGAATGTTTTATGTATAAAAGATGGACTTCTAGGGATAAGGTTATATATCTTTCTTACTTGTTTAATCTAGTTTTTGGTCACAAATACAAACGCATGCGGTGCTGTCACCAACCGCATGCAAGCGCAATTACCTGTCAATCATGGTTTCTAACTCCAATCGGTGTTGCATGCGGTTTGGCCGGAACCGTGTGAGTCATGTATTGATATCAATTGCAAATCTGAGAGTTACTAATTCTATCTTAGTGCTAATCACTGCTACGCTATAGCACCCTAACTGAGAATGACTAACAAGGGGATGGTATCCAAACCTCACCCTAATCAATCATATAAAGATCAATGATAAGTCTCCATTACCAAGATTAGAAGATTTAAGTTCACAGCTACGTCCATCCTTTATACCTTCCGTAGTTGAAATAATTGAGATTACCCCACTATTAGTCTATAGAACGCGACATTCGTCTGCAGATCTATATTCCAATAGGTTTCTAACTAAGATCGAATCACAAGGGATCAACTGCTAAGTCTATTTCCCTTATTGGATCTTGGATAATTGTACCATATTCCTAACCGGTCAACCTTATACGCCTACCATGGGGTGTACATTGCCATGGTCACTAGGTTAGCACGCACCATGTTTAGTAATACAAAAAATAAAGTGCAGTAAGAATTCAGATCAAACGCAAATGATAAATATAAATAAACATCTATATTAAACTCATAAAAATTTAAGATTACATGTCTTCACCCTAGAAATGTGTTGCTTAGTCGCTCATGGCGAATTCAACAACACAAGATACAAACGACATGACTAAAGCAGTAAAAGAGGAAGAGATAGAAGGAATACACCTAAGGATCTCTCTTTATCTCATACACGCCGTCTTCACGTCCTGTACCTCTCTTCTTCCACTGAAGATTATGTGTTTTCTCTTTTTTTTATTCTATTCTCTAATGGCATTCACACACTTCTCCCTAAGAGAACTCTAGATGTATTATATTTAGAGTAGAACTAGGGTGTTCCTAAGCTCACCAAGCCCTTCGTGAGCTCGACTCTAAAACCTATCAAATTGACTTCAAACGACATTTCCAAACTGTTAGATGTTCAATCTATATTAAAATGTGCTTGGAGACCAAATTTTATATTTTTTGGAATTTTTTTTACTATTTATTAAGATGGTTTGAAAACCGCTGTTTTTATTAAAATTCTGCACCATTGGAAAACAGCGATTTTCAAACCATCTTAATAAATAGTAAAAAAATTTCAAAAAATGTAAAATTTCGTCTCCAAGTACATTTTAATATAGATTGAACATCTAACGGTTTGGAAATATCGTTTGAAGACAATTCGATAGGTTTTAGAGTTGAGCTCACGGAAGGGCTTGGTGAGCTTAGGAACACCCTAGTTCTACTCTTATATTTATATCTTATTTGGCTCTCTATCCTGTTAAGATAAGGAGATGAGTTGTAATTCGTCCATTATGTGTTAGTAGGCTTAGTGGAGCTTGGTTGCCAAGTTTAGTGATGTAACAGCTATTCTGTCAGTTATCCCATGCGATTGCCTAGGTTGCATGCGGTTGAGCCTTTTATCCACATGAAATTCCTGCGCTGCATATCCTAATGCACCTGTGTGTGGTTTGGCTGCCTCTGGTTGCATGCAGATGAAGAGTCAACCACATGCTGGTACTAGTGTGTCAAGAATGCTCGTTTTATGTCTATTTTAACTCCAAAAATACTAGAAAACCTGCAATCTTACAGAATCAAGTGAAATGACAAAAGTAATCTGATTCTACCTAATTTGGACATTTGTAACTCGATATTTGACAATATTTTAGGTTAAGTGATAGGAAAAAATAGTGCTTATTTCAGCCCTATCAAACAACTCGAGTCAACCTGAGTCACGAGCTCGAGTCAACCCGAGTCGACTCGTGACTCGTAGATAGTACATAGTTTATTAAATTAAAAATTATCAAAACAAAGTTTAACAAAATAAATAGTACACAGTTTATCAAAATAGTACACAATTTAAAACTTTACATAATGAAACAGTGCAAATACATAATTAAGTAGTACAAAGTTTACTAAATTAATAAATAGTACAAAGTCTAACAAAACATTACATAGTTTACTAAGTCAATGAGTCAACCAAGTTGGAGGCAACTTGGATTCAACTGGTGAGACCACCGAGTCAATGAACTCAAGTCAGTTTTGACTCGAGTCAGTTTCAACTCAAGTTGTTGGCGAGTTGAATCCGAATTGATTACAAACGAGTTATAAATCATGAGTTTTTTTGTGCACCCCTAACACAGTAAGACATCCTTATATTAATGGTAAGAAAAAACTCATAATGGATAACAATCAGAGATAAGAGGAAAATGTTTTTAATTTTTATCAGTATTATTTATTCGGTACCAATATAAAAACTAATACTACCTAGAGTGTACATTAACTCAATATATATATAAAGATTCAGATATTTTCTTTCTTATTATAATGACATCCAATGATTGTTCGGGCCAGCAGCTAGTGGATATGAATCCAAATGATCACCAGTTAATTTGCATATATGGTCCACTCATAAAAAAACTTGGGAAATCAGCTATTTAATCGAAAAGAAAGGGATAACAACTAATTATTTAATTAGATGTGAACAGCTATTCTGAAAATATCATCCGTAGTACGTACAGACAAAATGACGATCGATAGAAATCCGTAGCGTCTGGATTACAAATTAAAACCTCAAATCACCTACCACCTAGCAAAAAGAATCATACGAAATCCAAACAGATTTTCAATGTAAGCGACACTACTGATTGAAAGAATATACGAACAATCACCACTAAATGTGACACGTAGCAGAAAATATATAATTTAATGCTATACCTTAACAAATAGCAATTAATCACCACCACATGAAGCCCTGATAATTAAAGGAAGCATATATTGCCAGCAGCAGATCATATCTATCTCCTATACAGATTTTACACACTCACCTCTTTCTTCCAATGATGGAACCAGCTACTTTCCTCTACACATTCCTCCTTGCAACGTTCTTCCTCTACACAACCCTTCTCCTACTTCGCAGGAGAAGAATACCTCCACTGCCACCTGGCCCCACAGGGCTCCCTCTCGTTGGAAGTCTTCCATTTCTCGATCCCTCACTACACACATACTTTGCTGATCTGTCCAAAAAGTATGGCCCGATATTCTCCCTACGACTTGGCTCTAAGCTGACGGTTGTTGTTTCCTCCCCATCCCTGGCTCGTGCCATCTTGCGGGAACATGATGACACATTTGCAAATCGAGACGTCTCTGCATCCGCCTTCGTTGCTAGCTATGGTGGCAATGATATAGCCTGGTCTCCTAATGGACCTACCTGGCGCATGCTCCGTCGTGTCTGTGTGCACGAGGTATCATTAGAATTAATCCATATCCTGACTATTTTCTTGGACAATACTAAACTTTGGATTAGATTTGTCAAAAAGAAACAGAACCACAACACCACTTTTCTTACCATTTTCTTGGACAATACTAAACTTTGGATTAGACTTGTCAAAAAGAAACAGAACCACAACAGATGGAATTTGAAACTGCAGCACCTTGTGTTGTGCAGTTCACGAGCATATAGGTTCACCAAGCTTAGTTAGCTTAGATGTAATGAGCTCTTGAATCATTTCAACGAGAACTTCATATTCCAGCCTCAGTTAAGCTAGATACAGTCTGAGTGGTATGACAGGGTTAGTTAAAACTTAAAACCAATGTATCAAATGTCAATCCTTAGCTACCGAACCAACATACACCAACCATTTGGCACAGACTAACAACCAACATAATGGGCATCACAGGTGTTGTCTCCCTCCAGTCTTGACAGAGTCTCAGACCTCCGGGAGCAGGAGGTTTGGTCCGCCATACGCCGCATTCGTGAAAGGTGCGGCAGCCCAGTCGACATCGGTGAAGAAATGTTTCTAACTGCAATGAATATAGTGACAAGCACGATGTGGGGCCGTACACTTGAAGTGGACAAGGAGAGAGAATTTATTGGTAAGGATTTCAAAAAGGTAGTAGGTGACATGGTTGGCTTGTTTGGCAAGCCCAATGTGTCAGACTTCTTCTCTGCCTTGGCTCAATTTGATTTGCAAGGGATTCAGAGCAAGACAGAAGTGTTAAGGGGGAGATTAGACGGAATTTTTGAGAGAATGATAGAGAAGAAATGTAGCCGGGAAGGGGAAAGAGCCGAGGACCTCCTGGGGGTCATGCTAAAGATGGAGAGAGAAAGCGGAGATAGCAAAACCCCCTTCACTATGACCCATGTAAAGGCCTTGCTCATGGTATGTACCGTTACTAATCTTATACAACATTTTCCATTCCTTCTTGGAGGTCCAAAATGGAATTAGCAAGGTTGCTTTTCTATTTCTTTTTTATGGTCAGAAAAGAGTTTGCCATATTACTCCCCTTTAGGATAATACCATAAATCAATACAACATCAGAAATATAAGAGAGTATATATGGAATTGCAAATAGGTTTGAAGTCAAGTCCTAAAGAACTTTATTACTTTTTTAAAGAAGGAAGATTCTTTGTTAGCACAAACTGCAAAACAGTTATCTCCATACAACAACATTCTCAGAAATAACATGTACAACCTTGTGTAACAGGACATGGTTACAGGAGGAACAGATACCACATCGACCACTGTTGAGTGGGCCATGGCTGAGATTATAAAAAGGCCCAACATACTCCAAAATTTACAAGAAGAACTTAACCAAGTAGTGGGAAAAGACAAATTGGTGAAAGAATCCCACTTACCACAACTCCCATTCCTCTCTCGTGTCATTAAAGAAACTCATCGCCTCCACCCGGTACTTCCGCTCCTCGTTCCACGCAGTCCCAGCTCCCCTTGTACAATTGATGGCTACCTTATACCAGAAGGTACCAAAGTTTTTGTGAATGTATGGGCAATTCAAAGGGATCCATCGCAATGGACAGATCCATTGGAGTTCAAACCAGAGAGATTTTTAGAAGAAGAGGAATTTAAGAGGGATTTTAGTGGCAAAGAATTTGACTACTTACCGTTTGGGTCAGGAAGGAGAAGGTGTGCAGGTATTGCCATGGCTGATAGAATGGTAGGCCATATGCTAGCCACAATGGTGCATTCATTTGATTGGAAGCTCCCAGAAGGCAAGGAGATCATGGATTTGTCAGACAAATTTGGGATTGTGACAAAGATGGCTGTCCCTTTGGTTGCTATACCCACACCCAGGCTATCAAATGCTGAGTTGTATTACTAATTATTAATCTACACTACTACAAAAATGGTAATTTTACACTGCACATTGTACATGGTTTTTCCTATCTTATATAAAAACCGTGTACCAAATATGAATTTTTGAAAGTCCAAAAAATCTGCGAGAATTATACACGGACATTTAGTTAAGAATCAGCGTAGAATTGTTTGAGAGAGCTACACGGTTTATTAGGGATCAAAAATCCGTGTGCAAAGAAGACCGTGTGGAAAAAATTGAGAGAGCTACACGGATTTTTGTTAAATATCCGTGTAGGAATATATACACGGATTTTTGATAATATATCCGTGTAGAAATGGTAGAAATGTACACGGATTTTATTATAAATAGCCGTGTATGATTATTTGGAGAGCTACACGGATTAATAAGTATAAATCCGTGTATAAAAGGCTGTGTAGGGTTTTAATTAGTATAAAAGGCCTTCTCCTTCCAGCGCCGTTTTGATCAAGTTTTTTATACTGTCTCTCTCTCGCTCTCTCTGTATTGAATGTTGATATGATTTCTGCAAAGACTAGTAACTGAGATCAGAGATCTTTGAAGTTTTTATTTTCTCCTCTCTATATTTCTAAGATTAGTATATATATATATATATATATATTTTTTTTTTCTTTTCTCCTCTCTATATTTCTAAGGTTAGTTTTTATTTTCTCCTCTCTATATTTCTGCCACGTTTGAAAAAAAATTAAAATTTGAAAAAAATTTGAATTTAAAGGAGAATTTTTATTCTCTATTATGCATGCATGCATATATATGTTGATGAAATGTATTTTTTTATTGGAGATGCAATATGTTGAAGACCTTTAACCAAGAGGCATCATGTCATGGATCACATGGCACTCTCTCCTTTTTGATATGTTGGATCTAATACGCCTTAGTTTGTATGAAATTATTGTCCAAACTAGATCATAACCAAGCGTTTTGGCAACATGAGCCCAACTTAGCGGAAATTGGGCCAAAGCTTCATCACATGGTTACTAAGTGGTAATGACATAATTTGACCTACAAACATTGTATTGGATCTAACTTGAGTATATGTTATATGTGTTAGTTTGTAATAATCTAGAAGTCAATAATACGATAAATTTGTTATATAAAGCTTTGTTCATGAATTGAATGTTTAATCATTTTGTTACCTTGAGTATTATTGAATTTATGAATCATTTCGAGTTCATGACTGGAATTGTGAAACTTCATAATATAGATGATAATACTCTTAAAAGTCTCTAACCAAGGTAATTAGCAGGAACACTAATTACCGCGATAAGGTTAGTGTGTGGATTAAATGATGGTTAAGTTTTACAAACCATAGACAAAGAGTTGTCATTTTAATCACACAGATACATGTTAGAGAACATGATATTTGACAGACCCCAAATGAAACATTAAATGGAATTGTGTTTGTGTCATTAATGTTTTCATTTTAGTGTTAAGTTCTAAAGTATGAGATATTCATTTTTCCTACATAAGAGATGTATATGTGTGATTGCTATCTAACGCTATTCGTAAAAAGTAGCTATAAGGGTAGTTTTTCAGTATACATAGCTTATGCGGAGGAAAAGATGGTTTATCAAAAGTACTATTGTCCCTCGTATCTCAATACGAGCTATAGCATCACTGGGTCCCTTGATAGAATATGATTATCTGGATCCAGTATGATTACAAGAGTAAACATATTTGATAATCTATTCAGGATCAAGAAAAGATTAAGTTTGCAAGGATGACACACACCTACCTTGAAACTAATCTGATAGCTATGAGACAAAAGAATTAACACGAAGTAAATCGTTTACTGGATCATGATATTGTACAGTACAGCATCATCTGTGTAATTGGTGTCATAATGTACTTGCCAGGTGCCACCTATGATAAATAGAGGTTAAAATAGTTTTAATTCTATTTGCCAACATAACACAGATCCTATTGGGTCACACCATATAGGAACTAGTCGAAGAATCTTGTTGATTAATTATAATGATTATAATTAATAATAAGATGGATAAAATTAAATATATATGATATAATTAAATTATAAATGTCATTTAAATGACAAGCAGAAACATTAGTTAATTTATGAACGTGTTTGACACGTTGCATAAAAGTTACCGAACGAACGATCGAGAAAATATGTATTTGATTTGGACTTAGAATATTTAATTATTGAATTTATATTTTGGGCTTGAAACCCATTAAGAATAAATCACTAATTAAAGATTAAAGGCCCAAATCAAAAGCCCAAATCAAAGCCCAAATCAAAGCCCAAAATTAATCAAGTATTAATGGGCCAATGGCAAAATAGTAAATAATTTTGCCAAATTGATTTTGGCCGTTGGTTTTAGCGGACATATAGGGATAAAAATATATTTTATATACATTTCAAAGTATATAAATAGGTGATCAAGGTTAGAGAGAAATTCATTTCAATTCCTGAATACCGATTCGATCAGATCGAACGATAATTCTCTCTTTCCTCAGATTCGTTCTAATCAGAGTTTACGGGTTTTAGAAATAATATTTTACGAGAGTCGTAATTATTATTTGTTTTTTCTCGTGAATAGTGTTTTTGTCAGATTTCGCGGTTTACGGTATTTTTGGTAAAAGAAATAAACCGCTCTCTCGATTAGTTCCTGGTGGATAACCGATAGAGGCACTATATTTTTGGTGCTTGCTTAACCGAGTCAGACAGTCGGGTCAGACAGCCGGGTCAGACTGCATTCCAATTAGAATTTGGAAGCAAGGTAAAGAAATATTATATTAATCTATTTAATTGTTAAATAGATTTAATCTTTTAGAAATCAATCAAAGGAGTAGATCTATAAACTGATTAAAATACAAGTAAATACGGTTTTACTACTTTGGGTCTATACAGGATTAATCTGGTATGTAACTCTCGGTTATTATCCGACATACTACTTAATCTATGATCTGAATGAGTAAAGTTTTACTTATAGTTTTTAATCTAAGAAAAGGATTGAACAGGTATGTAACTCTCGGTAGATTATCCGACATACCACTTCAATCATTTTGGCTTAAGTTAGAAGTAAAATTTTTGTTTTACGGTCTTTCCGCAGCTTAAGCCTAATGGCTTTGGGTAGCCTCAAAACCCAACAATATGTGGATCACATGGGATTGCAGGTGTACAAGAGGCAATATGTATATATATGTTGATGCTTTTATGCTTTTTTTTGTTATATATGTTGATGCTTTGCTTTTATGTTTTTTTGTTATATATGTTGATATTAGAATTTTATGCTTTTATGGTTTCGGTTAGAATTTGTAATGATAAATATGGATTTGTATAATTTTGTATAATTTTGTAATGCTAAATATGAATTTGTATAATTTCATGTACATGAATTTTAAATTGCTATCTGAAAAATTTAAATACTGGCTAGCAAAACAGGAGGCTAGACAAAAAAAAAAAAACTAAAAAAAAAATTATAAGACAATCCTACACGGATATTTAACAAAAATCCGTGTAAGAAGAGTAATTTCAAAAATAATCGCGCGCGAATACAAAAAAAAAATTTAGTTAATTCTACACGGATATTTAACTAAAGTCCGTGTATGATAGTTCAAAGAGCTACACGGATATTTAGTTAAAAATCCGTGTAGAAAGAGGAGAGCTACACGGATATTTAGTTAAATGTCCGTGTAGAAAGAGGAGAGCTACACGGATATTTAGTTAAATGTCCGTGTATAAAAAGAATTGTACACGGTTGTTTAGGTAATATCCGTGTAGCTCGGTAACATGGAGAGCGACACAGGCAGGTCTTTGTACACGGCTGTTTATAAAGTAATCCGTGTAGAAATCGTTATAATTGCACACGGGCAAATGTCCGTGTGTAGTTATTGACCTATTCGTACACCCTCGATTTAAACACGGTAGGAAATCCGTGTAGCTCTTCCATTTATGTCCGTGTGCAATGTCTTTTTTTGTAGTAGTGCTAGGGGATGTGGTGTTTCCTAGTTCCTACTATATATGCTTAATTATACTACTTATTCAAGCAGACAAGTACAAAGTACAAATGAATGATATTAATTGTGCAAATATAACAGTTTTTTTAATGTAAAATAAAAAGCTGTACTTGAGCAACTCGATCCAAGGTTTTATCTTCTTTCTTGCCTTAATTATGCCATAATCTGTGTACACACACTTCGTACAACCAAATCCCAAGTCTCCACACAGTGATACAAGCAAAAAGCGAAAGACACGTGGAATCGGTTGAACCAGACCGATTCTATCGAGTTTTTGTCCGATTCGGACCGTTTCTCTACCCATTTTTTTTTTTTTGTTGGATCTGTGATTTATGGTTTAATTATTATGAAAAACATCGTGAGAAGTCACAACAGGTGTCCATAACTGGTTAGGCTCTTGGCCCTTTGCATGTAATTGACAAATATTATAAGGTGCAACTATATATAATAGGCAAATTTTTCTATGGACATAAGGACCTATTTGTAAAATGAACATATTTTCATTTTCAAAGTTCAAACAGTCGATCCGACCGTTCAACATTATCTCCATATTAAAATATACTTGGAGGTAAAATTTTACATTTTTTTGAATTTTTTTATTATTTATTAAGTATTTTACAAAATTCAATGGTCTGAATTTGACTAGTTTTTGTAAAATACTTAATAAATAGTAAAAAAAATCAAAAAAAATATGTAAAATTTGACCTCCAAGTACATTATTTTAATATGGAGATAATGTTGAATAGTCGGATCGACTGTTTGAACTTTGAAAATGAAAATATGTTCATTTTACAAATAGGTCATTATGTCCATAGAAGCATCCTCATACTATATATATAGATAAACATCACGTAATAGAGAGCTTATTTATGGTTTGCTTGCGTAGTTGTTGGTCAGTGCCAAGTTCTAGTTAATTCAATTTATCAATTAGATGCTCATCGTACAAAATATAAGTGCTCAAAATTTTAAATCAACTTATTTAAAAAAAAATATACTGGAAAGTTTAGGGTTGTTTCTGAAAATTATGTTTTTGAGTATTAGTAGAGGAGTGGCTGTTTCCTTCAACATGTAACCTTCTGTGCTCTTTCTAACCTACACAAGAAACGCATATGTTTCAGCCACAAAAGATCCAACCAATTACCGAATAGAGCCAACACGTGGCGCACGCTTAATCGGCGAAAGACACAGTCAGGCCCCACTTGAGCGTTAATCATTGTCCTAGCGTTGGCTCTGTGCATTTTGATGTTTGCTTTGAAATTTTAACGAGTCGTTTCCTACCCGACAGAAAAGCTATATTAATCCTCTACACATATATTTGCAGAGTTTGAATTACAGAAGAACTACAGGAAATAAATCCGAAGAAATTAAGAGAAAAATTCGAAAAGTCATGTTATTGTTAGGAATTAGGATAGTCATGTTATAATTAATGGGGGTTTCCTTGTTACATTCGGATAGTCATGTTTATGCAACCACTTAATTTTTTTTATCTAAACATTTCTCCTCCTCATATTTTAATATTATATGATAAATGTCAATCTCATATTTTAATTATTCATGGTACGTATTCTTGTTTCAATTGTAACTTTCTTATTGAAATATTCTGTTGTATTATTATACTTAGGATAAAACTTATTCATTTTACTAAGATTTAATTAGGTGCTACCAAATTATATAGAGCTTAAAAGTTTACAACCACAAGTTTTTTATATTCATATTCTAAGTACAGGTAGAACGACCTATAATATTTATACGAGGAGGGTTCCAGTGCACCCAAATTTCTATGCTCCCAATGCATTTACTCTTTTATTTGCATTTTCAAAGTCCGAACAGTCGATCCGAACCTCTCAACATGATCTTCATAATAAAATATTGTTGGAGACCAAATTTTATATTTTTTAGAATTTTTTTACTATTTTTTAAGACAGGTACAAAATCATTGTTTTAAGGAGATCCTGGACCATCCGATAAAGTGATTTTGTACCTGTCTTAAAAAATAGTAAAAAAATTCTAAAAAATATAAAATTTGGTCTCCAAGCATATTTTATTATGAAGATCATGTTGAGCAGTTCGGATCGACTATTCGGACTTTGAAAATGCAGATAAAAGAGTGGGTGCATTGGGAGCATAGAAATTTGGGTGTATTGGAACCCTCTATTTATATTCACATAATATCTGTAATTAGCAAGCAAATTAAATAATTATATATACACAAACAATAACATAATAGTAAATACTGTCACATACTACATATTCAAGGTCATAATTTAGATATATAAATGGAAATAAATACCTATATGGTGAATGATTACAAGATAACAAATTTCACCATATTAGGATATTAGTTAATATCAAAATAAATCCTAACATAATAACTCTTAAGTTAGAATAAAATTAACCTAGTGACAACAATAATGACCTATATTTAAGCGACCTCATACCTTAATATGCGGAAACGCACCTCAATCTGACCTGTATTTAAGCGACGTACACGAATCTTAATTTGATTTGTGGGCTCAAGATTGCTTTAAGATCCGTGCACGTTAGATCAACACGAATCTTGAAGCAAACATGCACGGATATTGAAGTGATGCACACAGATATTAATGCAATGCGCGCGGATCAGACGGTAGGGGAATCCTTTAGATTCAAATTTGAGTACAATGAACATTTTATGCTTTTAATAAAGGATAAAATAGATATTTTATAAATTTAGAATGAGTTTTAATATAATTTACAATAAAATGGGTAAATTTGTGAGTTTTTGAAGTTTAGAAGGGAAATATGTCATTTCAAAATTTAGAGGGGTGAATACGTAATTTTGAAGTTTTTGAGGGGTATACGTGAAATTCCCACTAATAAATATTAAAATTTCGAAAGGAACTGCAAATACAACATTAGTGAAGTTCACTCTAATTAACGTAGGCATTAATTACATATGAACGCCGATTATCAGAGCAATTGGTTTGTTCAACTTAAGATGGTCAATCATCATATTACTTTTTTAACAAGTTATTTATTTCTTATTAAAATTAGGTAGGATGATTTCAGTAAAAAAATTTAAAAGATTACAAAGTCTGAGAACAAATTATTACAAAATATATTTTTTTAAATTGTTCAACAAAATGCCTTTATGAGTCCATTAATTTAGATTTTCACCTTTCTTATTTTTTCATATCTTTTAAATTTCAATTTCAATTTTGTAATGAATTTTTATAAACTGTAACAATCAATATAATTAAATAAATTTAGCTTCATATTTTAAAATATTATCTATTAAGTATTATATTTGAATAAAATACAATAATAAGTGTTGATTTGTAATCTGTTTGCCTAAACAAATTCTATTAATAAGAGTAGAAGAAGAATGGTTTTTTGGAAAAAAAATAGAGAAGAGGAATTAAGAGGGGTGTTTGTTTAATTGAGGGATTAGATTAGAAGAAAGAGGTTATAACGGGCTTGGTATTTTATATTTTTCATTCTCCGTTCAGCCCATTAGGCCCAATTCATGTTTGTTCATGCTTTGCTGTCAATTGCTTAAATTGAGATGTCCCACGGGCTAAATATGTTGTATTCATGTTTTTCACAATTACAAACAATTTATAAACTTTCACTAATGTTGCATACAATGTAATTTTTCAAAAGATGCAGATACAAAATGGGTGAAGTCTTTAATTAAATGCCCGAATTCCAAAACGTGTTGCATACAACTTGTTTAATACGTCTTCAATCAAATACCCGACTTGCAAAACGTGTTTTTCGGAAGTCGGGTATTTGATTGAAGACGTATTTGGAGGATGTCGGTGGAGATAGACCGGAAGGCCTTTCCAACATATTCAAAGGGGTAGGCAAGATGCCCATGGAACTGATTGCCAAACACAAAGTAGTAATTAGGTAACAAGATAGACAACATCCAACAGATGATCCATGAAAGCATACAAGGTATGAAAGAAACTAGTAGTGACACACCTATGTCGAGCAGCCTATAAGACTCTTCGTTCATCCGGACATAGATGAAATCGAGGTTGTTGGCTTCGAAGTTTCTTTCAGACCTTCTGTGTCCTACTTTGTTGTGTTCCGTCGGATCTTGTCTACCTCCAAATTTTCTTTCAGACCTTCTATGTCATACCTTTTCAATTATAGTACTTCAAATTTTCCGTGGCATAAACCTGCGTGGTGGCCTATTGATTGGTATGTCAATTTTTCAATCATAGTGTTTGTGATATACATGGATTGTGGTTCTTTATTTATGCATTGTCAGATTTAACAGTGTTCCGAAATGGATTAGTATTGTCATGGTTGCGTTAGGCACGTTAGTCTATAGAAACACTACCAAATTAAGTCTACTTTGTTGGTTTTTGTCTGAATTTTTGTTCCCTAATTTTGAACAAAATTTACTCCAGGAATGGAGTTTGCCCCTTTTTTTCTCATTAATGAACTTAATTTATTTGCATTAGAATGAGGCACCGGCTTGATATCTGCAGTAGCAAGGTGCTAGAATGTCAATTTACTTGTTGAAATATGCTTGGGCATTTTGGAGAGCTATTAAATTCAGGAAGGGGCATGTGGTAATAGTAAAGGGTCAATCGGTACAGGAAATTTGGATGCAGAAATAGAGATGCAGATTGGAAAGAATTTGATCCTACACTGATATTATGCGGGTGTTGGTTAATATGGAAACAAAGGAATGAGCGAATATTCAGAAATTTAAGGGGGCTGCCATTTTTGTTGTCAGAACGCGTACTGCTGGAGGCAAAGCTGTGGAGAATATACTGGTAATCAGGCTTAATTTTGGTTTGATGTCATGGACTGGTTGTAATTTATTTTCTGTACAAACTTGACATTAACAGCCCCTGTCAAGTACTAAAAAAAAATATATATATATATATATATATATGCTTGGGCACAAATTGTGGACGCAGAACCAAACGCTTACTCAGCTTGTTTTCATAGTAGCAATTGCGTGCATGTTTCAAACTGGGTTGACTGGCAGTACTGGATTCCGTTCTTCATTCAAAGGAAAAACAAATCAATAGCATTTTCTTTTCTAGTGGATAAATTTTATTCTGTATGAACAAAGTAGTATTCATGGTATCCTTTGATTTTGTGATTATTTTTAAATTTTACTAAGAGAGCGATTATTCATGAAGGTTGAATTGTTCCAGATGTGTGGTGAATTCCTGTGCTTCAGTGACCAATAGATTGAATAATTGCTGTAAATTTTGTAAAGAAAAAAAAGGAAAGGGAAAAACATTTTTGTTTCCCTTCACTTGGAGAGTGGTACTGGTACACAACTTAGAGCAAAATAACCTGGTACCCAACTTATATAGCAAATTATAATTGATTCAATTAAAATAACACCTCCAGCGGAAACATTAAAGAACCACTTTTGAGAATTGTCTTTATAGAAACGTAAAAATTAAGACTCACAAACGACGAAGCACTTTTAGAAATGCCCAAGTGCCAAAAAGACACTGGATCATTGAAGCAAAATGTGTGTATATATGTACAATTAAAGAACCATTGAAATTGAGAAACCTACGTAACCCATTAGCTCACTTAGATTTTACATCGATAATCACACAAAGGAATCCAGAAATCATATCAAGACTTACAACATGAAATCTGTAACCAATACTATATATTGCTTAAAGACAAACTATCTGGTATTCCCATCGAATGATGATTATTTTCTTGATTATACATCGAAGGAAGATTTATAAACATAGTATTACAATAAGAAGTGGTAATCATCAAAGAAGAACCAGCAGAAGGAGAACTAGTTCTTCAAATTTTCTGTAGCATAGACCTGTGTGGTGGCCTATTCATCGGTTTGTGGTTGCACGGGAGGAGCTTCTAAAGTCAGCTTGTGATTTTCATTGTCGGATTTGGTGCCCTGGTGGACTTGGCAAGACCACTCTAGCCCAAAAAGTGTATAGTTGTTCAACTGTAAAGAATTATTTTAATTCTTGCATCTTGGAAAACGGTTATTCATATACAAGAATCAAAATAATTCTTTACACTTGAATAACTATACACTATTTGGGAAAAAGTGGTCTTGCCAAGCCCACTAGAGCACCAAGTCCGACAATGGAAACCACAAGCCGGCTTTGGGAGCTTCTCCCATTTAACAACAATTAATTATCTCTCTTTTTAGCCTCAAAACTGACAACTTCGATGTTATCAACATCAGGGAGCACACAACATTTCAACATTTAAAAGAAGGTTGTTTTTGGAGAAGGCTTTTAGAGTGATTTGCAGGATCTTGAGCAAAGAGAGATATAATTAATTTGTTGTTGCACGGGAGGAACTCCCAAAGTCGGCTTGTGGTTTCTATTGTCGGACTTGGTGCCCTGGTGGGCTTGGAAAGACCACTCTAGCCCAAAAAGTGTATAGTTGTCCAACTGTAAATAATTATTTTGATTCTTGCATCTTGGGAGACGGTTATTCATATGCAAGAATCAAAATGATTATTTACAGTTGGATAACTATACACCATTTGGGTAAGAGTGGTCTTGCCAAGCCCACCGGGGCACCAAGTCCGACAATGGAAACCACAAGCCGGCTTTAGAAGCTGCTCAAAACTAATTAATTATATCTCTCTTTTTAGCCTCAAAACTGACAACTTCGATGTTATCAACATCAGGGAGCACACAACATTGAAAAGAAGGTTTTTTTTTTAGAAGGCTTTTAGAGTGACCTCGATCTCCACTGAGATCTTGTATCCCTGAAGTAGTTCTACCTTTGGAGATTATGCAAAGTTTGGCTTTGGATCTTAGAAATCTTCTCACCGAGAGTGCGACGAGGAAATAGTCCGTTCGGGATGAGACGAAGCCATTGATAGTTGGCTTCAACCGCATCCTCGGTCTCATATGTGACACTCCTCGCATCGTGCACCCATCCCTTGATCCTCTTATCACCTGGCTTCTTTTTGGAGTCAGCATCCTCTAGAAAGCGCTGCATCTTGAAGCTTCACCTCATCGACTTCAGTCGACCCCGCGTAGGGACTGGGCTTCATTTTAAAGTAGGTATGCTAACTTTTTTACCACAGAGGAGACGATCTCCTCAGTCATCTCGCTCTATTGCAATCTCCAATTTTCGAGTCGAGTCGGACCGGAATCGGACGACACCCAATTTTCGACCAAGTTACGCGACAGCTGATTTTTTAGCGAAAAACCGAGTTGAACAGGTTGAATCGGAAGAGTCGAGCAATATTTCACCGATTCCAGGCCGATTCTTCTAATTTGACCGATTTTCAAATTTTGAACCCGATTGAGCTCTTGATTTGAAGTTTTTTTTCTTTCCGGCGTGGGATGCTCGCGCACGGGCTCTCGCTCACGATTTGGAGGGGCAATTTGAGGCCAATTTTATGTTTTCTTGTGTAAATTTGGATTTATTAGGAAGGGGCATCGATTTGGGAAGAAATGAAAAGAGTAGTCGATCTGAGAAGATAGGGTTATCTGGAAGAGAAGAAAGGCAAAACGATACATCATTTTAGATAGATATGGTGTACAGGTGTATTGCGTATAGAAATAGAAAAAACATTTGGTCCACAATGAACCTGGAGCAACCAGGGTCCATTTCTGTCTAATTTCCATTCGCTGCCTTCTTTTTTTTAATTCTTTTCCTCATATGCCTACTTCTCTCCATTTCTTAATTCATGGACATCTCCATTTTATTTTATTTATTTTATGTGTTTTTTCCTTCTTCTTTTTTCTCTTTTTTAGAGATCAATATTAAGACTGAAAATCATTTTTATGTTCCAACGCCTTCTTTTTTAACAAATTAATGTTTTACTAATTTTTTTCTATTTTTTTACTACAAAACAAGATTTCGAGAAAAAAAATCCGAGTTTCCAATTTGATCAATTTGAGCAATCGTGAAAGAATCGAACTCTGGTCCCAAACCGT
The DNA here is from genome assembly GCA_025461125.1 of Carex kokanica. NCBI lineage: Eukaryota > Viridiplantae > Streptophyta > Magnoliopsida > Poales > Cyperaceae > Carex > Carex kokanica. The sequence continues at coordinate 169,007 of JAJGRX010000223.1, forward strand.
GAAGCACATGCAGCATCCAGTCATTGTCTGAAACTGGCGAGCCGATGAATGCAAGTTCATCTGCTATGGCCTGAACACGCTGGATGTATTCCATGCAAGAGGCGGTGCCTTTGCTGGTGTTTTGGAGTTGGCGACGCAACTCAGAGAGACGAGCTCGTGAGATAGCGGAGAACGATCTCTGAAGTGCATGCCACAGATCAGCCGATGTCTTGGCCGATACCACTTGAGCTAAGATCGAACCGGTGAGAGAAGAGCGAAGCCAACCAAGGAGAATCTTCATATTACTGCTATAAAAATTATAGTTGAGTCTTCATATTTTACATTGTACTGACCAATTGATATGTTGCACATTGAAGTCTTTCAAATACAGGTAACACATTTTCTTCATCAAAACTGTATTGTAGTAAATAATAAAAGAAAAGAAAATTGATTGATAAAGAAAAAACATTGATCTGTATCTATGCAAATGGACATCAATTTTCTATTTCCTTTTAAATATTTGCAATGTAATTACTAATGTGTTATCTATGCATTGAAATTTGAATATCTACATATTACTGCTATAAAATAAAAATTCTCTGACCTGACATGCTCACCTATCCGTACGTATCAGTACTGCTGACTGCTGGTACAGTAATTGTGTTCCTTTCTTTCTCTAGAGGGGCCAATACTGGCTTCATCCCTTCTGCTTCTCCCTTTCTCTCTTTCATATAAAATTCTTCCTCTTCAATTTCATAAAAGTTCCCAGTTCTCATCTCCTGGGCCAAAGCACAAGACAAACAAAACAACCACCTAATAAAATCACTCAAACCCACATACCCGCAACAAAAAGGGTTTCCTGGTAACCTAAACCTCTTTCTTATCTGAGTTCTCCAATAACCTCCATATTTCTAAATTTTGAGAGGCATTAATTAACTAGATTGGTTAAGTTTTTATTTTCATGTTATTAATTCCTGTTTGCTAAATTGCAGCTGTCTCTCCAAACTAGTACATCTTTACTGGCAGCAGTGCCAGTATTTTTAGTATCTTGGAAAGGATATAAGTGCTAAAGATGGAGAGGAGAGTAAGGGGATAAGTGCCATGTAGCACGACAGTTCCTCTGCACTCTCAGTGTCTCCCTTCTTGCACAGACCATTAATAAGCCAGAAGAGTATATATTATAGGTCACACATTGGGTTCATGTCCTGTACAACTCATTTAATTGTTTCACCACCTCCTCAGCCCTCCCAAATTTTCCCGTCATGCACAGGCTGTCAACACCCTTTGAAAGCATTTTTTGTTCAAAAGAGGCCCTCCTATTAGTTTGTTGCACCACCTTTTTCTTTTATCAAACAAGCATTAATTTTTTTTTTTTTAAAAGATTATTGCCCATTTCATTGCTAAAATTGATAATTACAAAAAGTAGAGTTCCAGCATAGCTGAGCTGAGCCACTCCTCTATTAACGAAAACAATTAAGAGTAGAACTAAGGTACGTGTTGATCTTAAGCTCACCAAGCCCTTTGTGAGCTTAACTCAAAAATATATCGGATTGACTTCAAATGACATTTCCAAACTGTTAGATGTTCAATCTATATTAAAATGTGCTTGGAGACCAAATTTTTCATTTTTTGAAATTTTTTTACTATTTATTAAGCTGGTTTGAAAACCACTGTTTTTATTAAATTTCTGGAGCATTGAAAAACAGTGGTTTTCAAACCAGCTTAATAAATAGTAAAAAAATTCCAAAAAATGAAAAATTTGGTCTCCAAGCACATTTTAATATAGATTGAATATCTAACGGTTTGAAAATGTCGTTTGAAGTCAATCCAATAGATTTTTGAGTTAAGATCACGGTTTGGCTTGGTGAGCTTAAGAGCACCTTAGTTCTACTCCTCATTAGTAACTATATATACATCAACTGGGTAATACAACAAAGGAAAGAGAATTTCTATGGTATAACTTGTATACGAATTAAGATTCTCTCAATTGGGTAGTCAGGAAGAATTGAGACATAATCTATATTTGCAGTTTAATACAAATTTTTGCATACAATTAATCAAGATCTTGGCGAAGTAAATTAGCAAAAATTTGGAATTACTTGGAATTACTAACCTGCATTTTTCAGAACCAATAATATTGCTCTTCAAACTCAGATTAGGATTCTGATTTTGCTAAATTAATTCCTTGAAATTTGGTGAAGGAAGCACCTGAGATAATTAATTTCTTGGAGACTAAAAAAAAGGGGTTATAGTTTCCATGAAATAAAATTCACAATAAAGATATACATTTCAAAAGGAAGCTCAATGAACAAGATTAAAAGAGGCTGGAGATATTATGGGGTTCACGAAGAGGGAGGTGAGAGTCTGAGCTGGTCATAGGGCCCCAGTTTTCAGGTGGTGAAAGAGATGAAGTAGAGGGAGCTTCCTAACAGCTCAAACTGACAATGGACCCCTCCATCAGTGTTAGAAATAAAGAAGAGAAATTTGCGGTAATACAAAAAGAAAACAGTTTATATACTCCACGTCCATTTAGGCCAAGCCATTGTAATGTTTCTCATTTTAACTGACTAACAGGACCCCACTTCTCCACCTCTCTATGCCAATGGGACCCTTTTCATTTTTTCTCTGAACCGTACCTACCCTTCTCCGGATCCGTATCCTCCCAGGTACTGACTCAAGCAAATTGGAACGAACGGCCCAGATTAATCCTATCTGTGTCAAACTCAATCCGTTGCCTATGGAGAGGTCTGTTTTGAGATTCGTGTCATGTTAAAAGAACTGTCCGATCGTAATTGTCTTCAGTTAGGTAACCTGAGGTGATGTGAATTCCCCTTGTCCCTCCCTTTGAACTTCAGAAAACAACAAGGAACAAACATAGAAATGGAAATGGCGAAGAAAATGAAATGGTAATCAAACAAACACTTCAGACAAATCCCCAGTTCAAAAAGACAGGAGAATGAGGAGAATTCACTGCTACTATCAATTTTAAAGAGCAACCTCATCGGAGTAGGGTCAAATTAGCAACCACACATTATGTTGCCAACGAATTGATATAAAGCTGTCTTATAGTGCATGAATCTTATGGTACATTTAATTAGTGGCTGTAAAAAGCTGCTCCTCCAACTGCTTGTCAAATTCATATTCCTTTAGAATTGCATTATTGTTTGCCATATGTCTTAATTATATGCAATTTTCTTTTAGACAGAATCAGGGGCGGAACCAGGATTTGAATATAGGGAGGGCTAATCATCATTTAAGAAAAATAATGAAAAATAAAAAAATTTATAACACAAAATCTTTCACTATTGTAGTTCATAAAAAAATACAATAAATAACTAGCACCAATAAAATACCATGTCTATCAAAACTAAATTAAAAACATGAAATTCATAAATTATTTAAATTTTGACCTATGATTTCCTAAAAAATCAAATTCAACAATAATCTCATCTGAAGTAATCTTATTAGCTAGTTCTTTCTCAATATAAATAAGCATGTAATCTCTGAGAAATTCATCACCCATCTTATTTCGAAGCGCAGTTTTAACGAGCTTCATAGCTGAAAAAGCTCGCTCTGTAGTAGCAGTTGAGACAGGAAGAGTAGCAGTTAGTCGAAGCAATCTATCAACTAGAGGATACACAGCGGATTTGCCACTTTCCACTAGTCGGTGACATAAGTCAGCCAACGACGAGGAGTCTTTAAAAACTGGGCTATTTCTTATGTCAATCTCATAATGTCGCAATTGACATTCTAACAGTGCTTTTTCTTGACTAGTAAAATCTGCCGGGTAGAATTTCTCTGCCAATTGACAAGCATTTTCAATACTAAATGACTTCATCTGTCTTGGGTCTAGACCAGCACTAAGGGTAAGAAGTTCAGTAGATTGCTCACTAAATCGACCATTTATCTCTTGTAATTGTTGATCTATTGTGACATTAAATATGTCTACCCGATAATGATGTTCTACAGTGGTATTGTCATTCTTACTACGAGATCGAATTAGATCAACAAATCTTTTATTCATATCGGGAATTTCAATCTCATGTTTTGTACAAAACAATTTTACCTTATCCAAAAGAGGCTCCCAACCATGATCTCTTAGCTCTTGAAGTAGTGACTTTGTGCTTGATAGCAGATGCGCTGCATTAAGAATATCCAAAGATTTCAATTGTAAAGTTTGGCATAACACATCTGTAATTGCCATGATATCTTTCATTAAATGTAGAATGAACACAAAATCGAATGAGAGAAGCAATTTCACACCAAAATCGGCATCCCCTCGAGAAGCATATGGTACCGAACGATCAGTTGCTATGCTCCTTAAAACAGATGTTGATGCATCAAACATCTTCAACAAACTGGAAATTGCCTTAAAATGAGAGCTCCATCTAGTATCTCCCGGTCTTTGCAATGTACCAATTTGATTTGCTCCTCTACCAGTGTCAAGCTCTCCCAAATCAATTTGGCGGACCATTTCTTCAGCCTGTTGTGCTTGCAACTCATCATGACGTTTTGGAGATGCGCTAACAACATTTATAACAAAATTCACATTCTGAAAAAAATTATGAACTTCATGCACCTCTCTTGATGCTGCAACAAGGGCCAATTGTAATTGATGAGCCATGCAATGCACATAGTACGCATACGGACATTCTTTAAGAATAAGAGCTTGTAAACCATTCCACTCACCGCACATATTACTTGCTCCGTCGTATCCTTGACCTCTAATGCGACATATGCTTAGACCATTGTCAGATAAAGTTGAAGCAATTGCATTCTTCAAGGTTTGTGATGTTGTATCTTTAACATGAATAAGATCAAGAAATCTCTCACGAATAAATCCTTCTTTGTCAACAAATCGAACAACAATTGCCATTTGCTCCTTCTTAGATTCATCACGAGATTCATCAACAATCAAACAAAATTTCTCATTCCCAATTTCTTCTCTAATTGCAACTTGTACTTTTCGAGCCATGATATGTAGAATTTGTTTTTGAATTAACGGTGAGGTGTATTTCGCATTCTTCGGAGCATTCTCTAACACAACTTAGTTCACTTCCTCATTGTATGAAGCAAGCAATTTTATCATTTCTAGAAAATTTCCCTGATTTTTTGATTCCCGAGATTCATCATGACCCCTAAACGCACATGCTTGAAATGTTAACCATTTAATTGAATCAATAGAAGCTTTGAGCCTCAACCTTGCTTCTTTCACTTCCTTTTCAGTTTGCTTCTCTATAACCGTTTCAATATGACCCATCTTATTATTAAAATTTTCATAACAACTAATAGCAAAATTGTGAGCCGAGTTGGAATCTTTACCCATGTGAGATAAAAAAGCGCAATCTTTCCCACCACTAACCTTTCTCCAATTTTGAAATCCCGAAATAATGAAAGTGTCAGAACCAGGTTTTCCATTTGGTTTTGTTGAAAAGAGAAAACAAGGTAGGCAATAGGCACGGTTTGTGTGAGGTGAATACTCTAACCAAGGGAAATTTTTGAACCAATAATTTTGAAACCTACGACGTTGATTTCCTTGCTCAATATATGGATATTCATCCATATGAAACTGGTAAGACCCCTTCAGTATGTAAAATTTTCTAACTTCATCTCTTTCATTTGTATGGTAATCTGATAGTTGGAGGCGTTTACCTGGATCTCTTTCATATTTAAATGATCTTAAAGAACTCTGTGAAGGTTGTTCTTGATCGATATTCATCACATGTGGAATTGGTTCAGAAATTTGATTATCAAGACTTGAAATTTCTGTCGGAGTTTGAGAATTTGAGTTGTTTTCCTTCACCTTGAAATAAGAGTCTAATGTCTTTCTCTTAGACATAATTTTATCTGTGTACAAATTATATATAAAAAAATAAATTATCACTTTTTATCTCAAAGTTGCAATGAATAATAATTTTAAAAAATACAATCAAATACAAACCTCAATTAAAATGAATTTCGTAGCTCTTCTTTAACTTTGTTTTCTGAATTTCTGGAGATGAACTGTGTGGGATTTCGCCTCTGAATTTTCTGAATTTTCTGATAGTTTGCGTTTTTTTGGTGAACCGGAGTCTGGAGATCTAGAGATTTCTTTCTTTCAATCATTCAATAGATTTCCTTTTTTTAATTTTCTTTAAACGATTCAACTTTCCAAATTGCAAGAGCAAACAACAGCCAACAAGTTTTCTATTTTTTTAATATTGAGTGCGGAAATCGAGGAGTCAACAATAAATGGAAATAAAAAGCGGTCAAAAGTTTTGCTCTCAATATTTATTCTTAGGACCCTATAAATTTGTAATATTACATAGGGGGCTACCATGTACAAAAAATAAAATTTATTTGAACTTCTATGTACTTGATTAAAAAAAAAAAAAAATGAAAGGGTGGCTTAGCACCCCCTGGGATATATTATGTTCCGCCACTGGACAGAATTTTTGAAAGAGGCTGGGAGAAAGAAACTAGAACCGAACCACATAGGAATTCATAAGAATCAAATGGTGTGTGCCTTATCACTTGCCCCCTCCTCTTCGCTTCACCATCAGCATCAGCATCCAAATCCCAATCCTCACTCAAATTTGCTTCTCATCGAGGCCTCTTCCTTAGTTGCTAGCAACGTATTTCACTAATCAATATTAAAACATTTAACAGAGGAGAGATAGAAGAAAGATTTCTTTATTTTTCACTGATTTTGTACATGTACAGTGGCTGTTTATATAGAGAAGAATTACAGCACATATAACTATGATTTAATCTCTAACCATAGTTCTAACTATCAACTAATCATAGTTCTAACAGCTCTAACCACTATCAGTTATCCTAACTAACTTTGACTGCTGCTAAGATGCTTTGACCAAGTCTTTGTTGTTGTGGTTTGGAGCTGCTTCAACTGTAGGTTTATTAAATATACTCCCTCTTCCTTTCCATTATTAATTAGTTGGGTTTATTGTGCGCCATCCTCTGAGAATTTATATGTAATTAAGACGGTTTAGACTAGTGTTTGCCAACTAAGCAAATAGGTCAATTTTCATGCAAAATTAGGTTTCTGGCCACTCACCACTCATAATATTATTTTAGGAATGCATTTTTATCATAAGTTTTTTATAACCATTTTTACAGGTATTTAAGGTAAAGTGTCATTTAACGATTTAGTCAGTTTAAACGCTATTTGGACATCGATCATTAGTTAAACAATAATGTCTTTTTAGAAAAATTTAATGCTAGAATCCATATATCAAATGATTTAACAACAAGTTTAATTATATTTTCTAAAAGCTTAATTGATATGTAACCATTTTTTTTTGTCAAATTTGAAAGAATAAACGCCCCATCTTCAAAATTTTCGAGGTTATATATAAATATTTAGGGAAAAGATTTTTTTCCCCCGATCTCATCCCCCGTTCGTCCCCCGCGCGGTTAACTTCCTTATCCGCTCGTATAACTGCCTTATCCGCCGTAATTTCCAAAGATCCACCGCCTTATCCCAAAACAAGGTTTAGCGCCGTAATTTCCAAAGATCAACTGTCTCAACCGCCGGTGTTCGTCGCCATATTTTGAATTTCAAAATTCAGAGGCATCGCTCTCTTCAAAAAGGCGATTCTCACGCGATTTCGCTTCTCCAGCACCCGTCGGAGTCGGAGCTCTCTCTCCGTCGGTTTGTTCCAGTCGATGTTCCAGGGCGCTCCGGCGATCTTGCATCACGCCTTTTAGAAGACAGCGGAGCTTTTGAATTAGGATTCTCAGCCGATCTCGCTTATCCAGCACCCTTCGGTGTTGCTTCTCTCGCTCCGACAGTTTCTCTCAGTCGATCTTCAAGAACTCTCCGGCGATCTTCTATCACGCTCCAGCGATTTTTTTCACGTGTTCTCGCTCATAGCAAGGTGAATATATTATTTCATAGCAATGAATACTTTTTTTCAGAGAAAGCTATACTTTTGCTGTCATTGTGAACTGTACAAACTCATGCGAGAACTACTTTACTGAATGGGACTGTGATTTCTTTTCTGATCAAGTGCGATTTCTTTTCTGAACTGTCAGATTGTTCACTATAAATACAATTGCGATTTCTACTTTATATACAATTTTCTACTTTATAGATCTGTCAGATTCTTCACTATAGTTCACTATACTCATGCGATCGTTTTCTACTTTATATATTTGTGATAAATACTGGAACTGAATGTTATATGTAGTTCTTTCATTCTTATCTTTATTTTCATCATCGATTGAATACTTTATTTTCAAGAAATATATGTTGTAAGGGTGAATATATTATGTCATATCAATGATTACTTTATTTCATAGAAATGAATACTTTCTGTTATAACAGTGAACTCTTAGGTAGAAATACTTTCTTTCATATCAGTGAAATACTTTATTTCCATAGCAATGAATACTTTCTTTGATATCAGTAAATACTCTTACGTAGAAATACTCTTAAAAGTACTTTAGTTTATAACAATGAATACCTTCATAACAGTGAACTCTTATGTAGTCTTACTTTCTTTCATATCAATGAATACTCTCAGTCAATAGCAATGAATACTTTATTTTATAGCAGTTAATACTCTTATGTAGATAACAATGATTACTTTTTTTGTTAGCAGTGAACTCTTAGGTAGAAATACTTTCTTTCATAGTAGTGAATACTTTCTTTCATACCAATGAATATTTTGTTTACTAAGCAGTGAACATGAAAATTCAAATCAGTGCCAATTTGAATAAATTATTATATTTTAATTGTTGATTGATTTGTTTTTATTTTTTTGTTAATTTTCAGGATGGATTTTGACCTCAATGAAAAATTTGGAGATGATTTGCTGATGCAGAATAGTAATGGAGAAGTTGATGAGGTGTATCTCTATCAATATTTCGAAGAGGTGCATCGTGCAAATGAAGCAATTAATGATGAGGTTGGTATGAGAGAGAATATCTTTGAGTGGGATTTGAACATGGAACCAATGGTGGAAGGGCAACCAGAGGATTGTGAAGTTGAAGAAGCAGTTGGTGAAGTAGGTTTTTTGGATGAGGAAGATCATGAATTAAGTGCACCGGCAGTTGGTGATCGGTTTGACTCGATTGAGGAAGCATATCAATATTATCAGCTTTTTTCAAAGCAAGTTGGTTTTTCAGTAATTAAAAGATCAAACCATAAGAGGGATAACCAAGTCAACCATTACTGTCTTGCATGTGCTAAACATAAAATGGCAGAAGTATGTACTGATGGTCCGTTCCCGGAGAGAAATAGGGCTGTTGTAGGTACAGGTTGTAGGGCATGTGTAAAATTGAAAGATCCCGATTTGTCCGGAAGATGGGTTGTAATAGAAGTAATTCTGGAGCACAACCATGTTTTACAACCCGAATCAGCATTTCTCATATCTGGTTTTAGATATATCCCAAAGAGATACCAGGATCTTTTGGAATTTAATGAAGATCAAGGTTTGGCGGTGTCAGTTAATATTAATTTAGTAATCAGAAGTGCTGGAGGTTATATGAAGTGCCCTTTTACTCGTAAAGATGCCCGAAATCATGTAGACAAATACAAGAGGAATAAATTAGAGGTTCTTGGGGGAGACGATGCTATTCTGATTTTTGAGTATTTTCAAAACAAACAGATTATTGATCGTAACTTCTTCTATGCTTACGATTATTCAAAAGAAGGTCGTTTGTGGAGCATTTTTTGGTCTGATGGGCGAAGTCGGGCAGCGTATAAGTATTTCCATGATGTTGTTGTTTTTGATGCTACATACTTGACAAATAAGTAATAATCATCTAATTATGATATTTTTTCTTCATATGTAGTCCTTCCTATATAGCTTTACTTATGTTTTATTTAAGAACAAATATTGTTTGTTAGATTTTTCTAGTTGCTTGTCTTACAATGAATACTTTATAATTCTGTTAAGCACACTTGCAATACCTGTTATTAGTACTGCATATATGTCTTCTGTAGAATTACTTTGTTCTGTATTGTTTTTTAAATCATTATCAATATTTTGTCAGGTACGATATGCCACTCGTATTATTTGTTGGTGTAAATCATCATGGTCAGTCTATCATATTTGCTTGTGCTTTACTTGGAAGGGAGAGTGAAAAAGATTACAAATGGTGCATTGCCAGGTACAAACCATAATTAATTTACATTTAGTTTCATGTGTAGTTATGAATACATATTGTGGTTATAATTATGGTGTCAGGAGTGAATATACTCACAAAATTGTTAGTAATGAAACCTTTCGTGATTACTTGTTAATACTTTATTGAATAGGTATGAATACTTTCATGATTAGGTATGATTACTGTTTTCTGATAGCAAAATTGTTTATATTTTTAGGTTTTTGGAATGTATGGGTGGTGTTAGACCAGGTTGTATATTGACGGATCAGTGTGGAAGCATTGAACTAGGTGTCAAACATATTTTTGGTCTTGACACAGTTCATAGATACTGCTCATGGCATATTTTACATAAGCTTACCACTAAATGGGGACGAGTTGATAATAAAGGTTGGAAAAGTAAACAGGTTAAGAAAGTAGTGTATCAGTCTCAGACCATACAGCAATTTGAGCAAAATTGGCTGAAGTTAATGGATGAATACGGGAAGCAGAATGATCCCTGGTTTAAGGGTATATATGAAATACGAGACAAGTGGGTTCCAGCATTTTTGAATACACAATTCTGGGCTGGTATGACTACTACACAATGTGTAGAAAGCATGAATGCACTGCTGAAAACGTATCTGACAAGGAGAGAAAGCCTTAAAGATTTTGTTAACAGTTTTGAAGAAGCTCTAATAAATATTTGGGAGAGAGAGCACAAAGCTGATCATGAGTCCAAGTATAAAGCTCCTAAATTGCATTCTGATTTACCTATGGAGTATCAATTTCAGGAGAGGTATACAAATGACATTTTCCTCAAATGTCAACAGCAGTTTAAATTGTGTATCAACTTGTCATGCAAATTAATTGAGGAACAGCAAGGAGAAGCCCTTTACATTGTCAGTGATTGTTCTGACAACACATTCTATGTTGTATATAAGAGGTCTTTAAAAGAAATTTTTTGTGTCTGTGGAATGTTTGAAGTAATGGGGATTGTGTGTTCACACTCAATTGAGGTCCTAAAGATGGAAAAGATATTTTTTATTGATGAGAAATACTTTGTCGATCGTTGGAGGAAGGACTTCCATCGTGAAAATTTGACGATATGTTACCCCTCACATCCTACTTTACCTGAACATAACAGGTATGAATAATTCACATTACAAATTTTAACATTTGTAGTTACAAAGATGAATACTTATCATAATAATTTTGTCTTTCCCTTTTTGTTTTTTCCTTTTTTTAGGTTGTATCAGTTGACCATCTCAACAAATGCAATAATCCAAGATTTGCTTAACATTGGAAGTCGTGATGAGCATTTGTATACTGCTGTTGTTAATGGTTTGAAGGAATTGAGATGTAAAATAGCAGGTCTGCAGTTTTTTTTAATAATATTTTGGTCATTAACTATTTTTGCAGTTGTATTGTAATCTATATTTTGTATGAAATCAACAAATATAGGTGGTGAACAGAATAATAAAAATCTCAATTCTGGAGTTGATGAAAGTTCTTCTAAAAAGAGAAAGAAAAGGAGACCTTCAACAGGCGAAGGAACTGCACAAGATGTTACAACAGCAAGAAGACTACCTGGTAGTGCAGGTATGAATACTTGTTTATGAAAAAATGAATAATACTTGTTTCTGACATAAAAAGTACAATTGAAGAGAAATTTCATTACAGGTGAAGTAATTCCTCGTGAAATTGGTAGTGAGCCAGTTGTTAATGCAACTTCAGGCACAAGTACAATAACAGGTGTAAATTCTTCTTTTTTACCGTATAAAATATGCAGTACAAGTAATTGCCAACAGAACTGATTAATACTTTTTTTTCTGATGTGGATGAAAACTATTTTTATTCCAGTTGAGGAAGTGCATCCTGAAGAAAACAGTGAAGCATTGGTTCATGGAATTCAATCTTCTACATCTGTCGAACAAGAACCTACTGTTGCTGCAAATTCATTAGTAAATTGTCCACCATCTTTTCCTTTGCTACCACCTGCTAAGTCAAAAAGAAGGGGACGGCCTCGAAATAGTACTATTAAGAACAAACTGGACATTGCTGTGAAGGCCATGATAGATAAGAATAAGAAGAAGAAGGAGGAAGAAAGTGTTCCAAAAGAAAATAAAAAGAGAAGGAAAAGAAAAGTTGTTGAAGGAGAAGAAAGTGGATTGCCTAAATAGAAAGGAAAAGGAAAACAAGAGAACGAACCGAAAGAATAATAGAATAGTTATTACAATAGTTTTAGCAAAGATGTAAATAGAAACTATTATATAGCTAATTCATTTTTTTATACACATTTATATGATTACTTTGGAGTTGTAATTAATAAGTGAATATTGCCTTTTTTTACATTTTTTATAGATTTGTGTTTGTTTTACTTTTCTACTATAAAGGAACCTATTTTTGATTTGTGGCTGTTCAGTTCAGATTTGAATACATATGAACAATTCATACAACAGATATGAATACTTTATATAACATATATGAATAATTTACGTGAAACCTATTAATATCTGAAAGGGCGCCTGAAACATTATAAGAAAGGTTTCCTTGGGTAATGTGAAAGGTCGCCTCAAACATTATAAAAGCAGATGTTCTCTCTTCGTTACACAGTGTCTTCAGTATAACCAAGCTTTCTTTCTTTCTAATGGCTAACATAAAAGAAGAACACGTTGAACCTAATGATGACCCTGCGCCAGCAATCCCACCAGGGTACGAGGGACCACCTCCAAATTATAGGAGGAACTGGCCATGGCCACCACAGAGAGTGCCACGTCGCAGCCCAAGGGGCCATCCACCACCCAAGCCGTACATCCGTAAGATCCGAAGGGGCCATCCACCATGCAAGGTTAATGTTAAAGAAGAGACAAATTATTAAAGACAGAAACTTTTTAGTAATTTTTAGTTAATTTATAGTTAATTTAGTGTCTTATTATGCATGCCTGTGTATTATCAAATTTGTTTATGTATTAACAAATTTCTTATGTAATGTACTGGTTTAATACTTTGTGTACAAAGATGAATACTCTCATTCATAAATATGAATACTCAAAACTATACGAATAAATAGTTAAATAACAATTTCATACAATTCAATATGGCGACTAACATGCTACAAATGAATATGTCGACTAACAAATATGAATACTTTGTGTTATGTTTCATTTTTGGTTACATTTTTGTTTATTACATTTGTTTTGTTATATATCAATATATTTTGTTTTTGAATAATTAAAGAAGAAAATTTAAGAAAAAAAAGAAGAAAAGAAATGGAGACTGTTTTACAAAATTAAATGGAGACGTTCTTAAAATTAAACATTATTTCTCAAGTGAAATGGAGAAGGTCTTCAAATTAAATGGTCCCTACCGTATTTCAAATATATATATATATCTATTGCACCTTTTCCATTTATTTTGTTGCGCCATTTCGAAACGTTGCATCCGATCACTTGGTTCCTCACTTGAACCAAGTCGGAGTTCGTACTCTATCACCGCTCAATGTGAATACATTATAGTGCCACACTTACACCTTCGATCGAACCCTTTCGTCATTCTCCGACCGATATCCTAGGGTTTTCGGCTTCCGCCATTTTCAAAATCATTTCGAAGTTCTCCGACAAATTCCCCATTTCGAAGCTCGCACCCTTTCGTCAATCCTCCTCCATTTTGGAAATCCCCCGACGTTTTGAGATGGTTTTATTTCCAGAGGATATAAAAACTGAAACCGAAGGATTGTCACAGCAACCGGTTGAACCACCGGCTGAAACTGAAGCCGAAGCACCACCGCCTGAAAGTGAAGTAGAAGAAAAATCAATCGGTGCTCCTGAAAATGAAGGTATAGTCTCTAGATCTATTAATTTTTTTTTTAAAAGTATTCATTAGATTTGCATGTTCCTGTAGTTAGATTTTAATCAACTTTCCATTTATGGGTTAAATCAACTTTCCATTTTTGGTAATATGAACTTAGTGTTGGCTTATATGTAGTATTTATTATTTAATTACTAGATACTGTTTCAGAGAGTTATTTAAATACAGTTTCGTCCTCGAAATTAGTTTTTTATATATATTAGAGTTGAATACTTTTAGATTTTCTGTGGAATATATTGTAATTCAGCAATGAATACTTGGTGTATCAACTGTTTGATACTTTGTAAGTAAAGTGTTGTAGTTTTAATTATTTTTGAAAAACTATTTTTGAAACTGTATTTGTTAGGAACAAATACTTTATATTTGAGGACTGAATAATATATTTGTTGCGAATGAATACTTGTTATGTATGCTTAAATTGAATTTCATTAATTAAGTACAAAGTTAGTTGTACTTAAATCATTACTGTTATTTATGAATTTGCATGTTTGATAAGTTCTTTACTTACTAAAATTAGTTGTACAAAATGTTATTTATGAATTTTATATCTGTTATGTTTAATATAGGATATCAAGGATTGTCACATCAACCGGTTGAACCACCGACTGAAACTGAAGCCGAAGCACCACCGCCTGCAGTTGAAAGACCAATCGGTGAAAGTGAACTGGAAGAAAAAACAATCGGTGCTCCTGAAAATAAAGGTATAGTCTCTAGATTTGCATGTTCCTGTAGTTAGATTTTAATCAACTTTCCATTTATGGGTTAAATCAACTTTCCATTTTTGGTAATATGAACTTAGTGTTGGCTTATATGTAGTATTTATTATTTAATTACTAGATACTGTTTAGTTGTACTTAAATCATTACTGTTATTTATGAATTTGCATGTTTGATAAGTTCTTTACTTACTAAAAATTTATTTTCATTTCACTTATTAAAAATATAGGATATCAGGATTTGTCACATCAATCGGTTGAACCACCGGCTGAAACTGAAGCCGAAGCACCACCGCCTGCAGTTGAAAGACCAATTGGTGAAAGTGAACTAGAAGAAAAAACAATCGGTGCTCCTGAAAATGAAGGTATAGTCTCTATGTTGCTGTAGTTAGATTTGTATTTAAAAAAAGTATTCATTAGATTTGTATTTCCATGTTGCTGTAGTTAGATTTTAATCAACTTTTCATTTATGGGTTAAATCAACTTTCCATTTTTAGTAATATGAAGTTAGTTTTGGCTTATATGTAGTATTTATTCTTTAATTTCTAGATACTGTTTAGAGATTTGCTTCACTGTGTGAATACTTTATTCAGAAATTGTATTTGTTAGGAATGAATACTTGATATTTGAGGAATGATAATATATTTGTTAAGAATGAGTATTATGTATGTTTTAATGAAATTTCATTTTTGAAACAGAACAAGGGCAATCTCATCAAGAAACTGAACAGCCAACACAGCAAGGGCAATCTCAAATGGAAACTCAACAGCCAACACAGCAAGGGCAATCTCAAATGGAAACTCAACAGCAAACTGAGATAGTTAATCCTACAGGGTTAACAAGACGTAGGGGAGGACAACTAGGTCATAAGAAAGGTAATTTATAACTTAATTTTGTTGATTATAACTTCATAGAAATGAATACTTTATTTCATAGCAGTGAACTCTTTCATAGTAATATTTACAAGTATAGGGCAGACAAAATAGATAGTAACTAATGAATACTTTTATTCATAGAAATGAAAACTTTATTTCTTAGGAATGAATACTTTATTTCATAAGAGTGAATACTTTACTTCATAGGAATGAATACTTTACTTCACAGAAATGAAAACTTTCTTTCATAGGGATTTAATCTTTTTGATGTAATGGTGAATATATTATTTCATATCAATAAATACTTTAGTTCATATCAATTAATACTTTCTTTTGTAACTTCATAGAAATGAATACTTTATTTCATAGCAGTGAACTCTTTCATAGCAGTATTTACAAGTATAGGGCAGACAAAATAGATAGTAACTAATGAATACTTTTATTCATAGAAATGAAAACTTTATTTCATAGGAATGAATACTTTACTTCATAGAAATGAAAACTTTCTTTCATAGGTGATCCTCCTTTCAAAACAAATAATACTGTATTGTTTTTGTATGAATTTGATTTTATATGTTAGAAATTATGTACTTGTTTTCTGATCTTGCTAAAAAAATTTTGTAGGTGATCCTCCTATAAATCGAAAGGCATCAAACTCTTGTATAAAGAATAGATGTGTTGTTGATGCTGCAATGAAATTCTTTCATAAGAAAGTGTTGCCTAAATTAGACCGTGACCACATCAAGCTGTTAGCAAGAACACCCTTTCTTCACTTGTTTGCATTCCCAATTAAAACACAAGTGAACAATCCCGTTCTATATTCAATTCTGTTGAAATGGGATGGAGCGCTAGGTCTTTTCGTTTTCAAGGACGTGAAGTTGTCGTTTACAGCCGAAGAAGTTGCTCTTGTTATGGGTCTCAGTACGGAAGGATCTGTTGTAGTATACAACAGGAAAGAACTTGATTCATCTGCTTTGAGGCGCAGATATTTTAATAACGAAGGTGAGATTACTCGGAGCCAACTTGAGGGTGCAATTCTAAATGCTTTGGAAAAGAAGTGTGCTCCAAATGATGTTGTTGGATTGCTTGTTATGTACTTGTTTACAACAGTACTGTTCCCTCAAGCATGCGGAAATGTGCCAATCCATATGTTCCGATACGTAGAGGATATTGAGCGGCTGAGAAAATATAACTGGTCGGAAGGAGTGTACCGATTGCTAATGGAAAACATTCCAAACAATGCTCTTTGGTGCCAAATGAGAGCTGATGCAGAAGTTAGAGGTCAACCAATAGTAGAAAGTCCTGAAGTAGAAGTTCGAGGAAAGAAGAGAAAAGCAAAGTGCTCAGGCACCCTACCTGGTTGTGCACTTGCATTAATCGTAAGTTGTAGTAAATTAAGAATGAATACTGTCAGTCAATAGCAATGAATACTTTCTTTCATATCAATGAATACTTTATTTTATAGCAGATAATACTCTTATGTAGATATTCTCTTAAGAATGAATACTGTCAGTCAATAGCAATGAATACTTTCTTTCATATCAATGAATACTTTCAGTCAATAGCAATGAATACTTTATTTTATAGCAGATAATACTCTTATGTAGATATTCTCTTATAAGTACTTTGGTATATAACAATGATTACTTTTTTGGTTAGCAGTCAACTCTTAGGTAGAAATACTTTCTTTCATAGTAGTGAATACTTTCTTTGATACCAATGAATATTTTGTTTACTTTCTTGCACAACATTATTAAAATAGTATCATAACAACTCATTCTGTTGACTTGTTTCTTATTTTTTTTTCCTTTCATTTTTGTAGGCTTGGTTTTATGAACACGTTGAGATACCGGACTGCAGGAAATTTACGGGGCACATCCCGAGGTACCTAAATTGGAAGTTGAATATATCTTGGAGGAGATCACACTACAACTCGTTACTTGCTGCTGTTCTTTCAGTAGATGTGAAGGGAGGGGAATTGAAATGGAAAGAAGCAGAGTGTTTAATTAAGGCAGAGGGCTTCATTGCGGCAGACCACATGCATCGTCTGTCACACTCTACAACTTTGCATAGAGTTCACAACGAGAATGTTAGAAAGTTGATGGTTTCAATGACACCAGTTTACCTTATTTTCCGATACAATGTCTGCACTGACTTGGTTAATAGAGCTGAGCCGGACAGAATTGTAGAACTTCAATACATCCCAGAAGATGGTCAAACATTGTCTCCTACATCAGAGCAGAAGATTGTTGCTCAAATTGAGCATGAGGAATGGAAACATCATCTAAAAAAGAATTCAGGTGAAAATAAAAATCCTTTATTTCCAAGTAAATTTAATATTTATTTAATTATTAATATGGATTTATGAAATTTTTAGTATGAATACTTCTAATGTTATCTGTAAATATATTAATTTTTGTTGATCTTCTACAGCAAAGAAGAAATTAGAGAAGGGAACCTCTTCTGATGTTGAGAAGAACAAGAGATCTGAATGTAAGGCTTACTGTTTTTTTTATTAAGAAGAACAGTTCATATTAAATTATTATATAATTTTTTTTTGAGTAATTGTCTATTTTTGCAGCTGAAGATAAAGGGGGGAATGACGAAGAGAAAATTAAAAAGTGTAAGATTTTTTTCATTTTAATTTCAAAATATCTTATTGTCTTTATGGTGGTGTTTATTATGTGTTATGTGTAGCTATGAAAACTTGGTAGTTTTAAAGTTCAATGTTGATACTAGACTAGTTAAATTTGTGTGCAGTATCAATGTTTACTTTATGTTTTACATATAGGTATGAATACTTGATAGTTATAAATTGTCTATTTTTGCAGCTGAAAAATCTCCAAAATCTCCTGAAGATAAAGGTGGGAATGAAGACGAGAAAATTCGAAAGTGTAAGATTTTTTTCATTTTAATTTTAAAATATCTTATTGTCTTTATGGTGGTGTTTATTATGTGTTATGTGTAGCTATGAAAACTTGGTAGTTTTAAAGTTCAATGTTGATACTAGACTAGTTAAATTTGTGTGCAGTAGCAATGTTTACTTTATGTTTTATATATAGGTATGAATACTTGATAGTTTTAAATTGTCTATTTTTGCAGCTGAAAAATCTTCAAAAACTCCTGAAGATAAAGGTGGGAATGACGATGAGAAAATTCGAAAGTGTAAGATATCTATACTTGATAGTTTTATATATAGGTATCAATACTTGATAGTTTTAAAGTAAATACTATGTATGTTGGGATGTTAAATTCAATTTTCAATACTATGATATCTATGTTCAAATACCAACATTTTTATAAATTTTTGTGCAGTATCAATGTCTATTTTAGGTTTTATATATAGGTATGAATACTTGATAGTTTTAAAGTAAATACTATGTATGTTGGGATGTTATATTCAATTTTCAATACTATGATATCTATGTTCAAATACCAACATTTTTTTTTTTTTTACAGCTGGTAAATCTGTTAAAAGTCCAAAACAGAGACCTTCTCCTGGTGTTACTACTAGAAGTTTGGCCAAACTGATAGATCAAACCCCTGAGAGTCCTTTGAAAAGCAAGGTGTTATTTGAGGCCGTAACACCAACACCTTCTGTTGGTAAAATGGCACCAACAAAAATATCAAAGAAGGACGAAAAAAAGGCAACAAGACTTGCAAAATGTAGAAGATGTGAAACAATTAGGAGAAGAGGAAGAAAGAGGGCCTCAAATTGAGAATGAACAACAGATCTATACTCAAGAATCCGAAGATGTAGAGGTTTCACAACATGAAACACAAAAGCCTCAAGAAGAGGTAAGAGAAGGAATTGAAGGTTTTACCGAAAAGGAAAAACATTCAGCAGCACTACAATCATCAGATTTTAATCTTGAAGCTCAAATTTTCGATGTTTTACAAGATATTGAGAATATGAAATTGTTACCCAATCAAGAAGATGAAAAAGAAATAGTTGAAGGAGGAAGGAAAGAAGGTGAGATAGAAGGCGTAATAGGATGTGAGGAAAAAGGAGAAGATGTAGAAGGGGGAAGGAAAGAAGGTGTAATAGGAGGTGAGGAACAAGGAGAACATGTAGGTGGAAAGAAAGGTGTAATAGGAGGTGAGGAACAAGGAGAAGATGTAGGAGGAGAGAAGAACAGTAAAGACGAAGTAGCAGTTAGGCTTGGGGAAGTGGATAATCCTAGTTTTAATTTGTGCATAACACCACAGGTTGAATCTTTGAGAGAAGAAACTGATAACAATGCGATAATCCTAAGCCCAAATACTTGCCAAGAGATTATCCTAAGCCCATCCAAAGCGATAATCCTAAGCCCAACTCATTGCCAAGAGATTACCCTAAGCCCAGATCCGAAACAAGGTTATAAACGACCTCTCCCACCAGCCCGTGCAAAGTTTGTTCCTTACAAGAGGCAAAAGAAAGGGAAATCTGGCCCTAAAGAAGGCGACCTAGTAATAGATATTAGTTCGCAAGAGAAACCAGTGCCCAAGAGAAAAGGGAAAGTACCTCCCAAAAAAAGGAGAGTACGAAAACAAAGGTATCAACCAAAGAGGAACTTCGTCCATAAAACTGGATTTGTTGGCGAACCTTTCATCTCTGAAGCAGCAATGGAAGGATCAAAAATAGCATTCTCTGAATGGATTACAGTCTGTCTAAATGCGTTTGAGGTATGAATAATAATAGTGTCATTTATGAATACTATTTGTGTAATGAATGAATACTTTGTTTCATAGGAATATATACTTTTGTTCTGAGAGTGAGTATATTGCCTCATAGCAATGAATATTTTGCTTCATAGAGATAAATACTTTGGTTCATAGGAATCTGTACTTTATTTTCATATCAATGAATACTAAATATGTTAGTTGTTAGAAGTATACTTTTGTTGAAATCTATCTAAATTCGTTTCAGGTTGAAGAGATTGAAGACATCCCTTTCAAATACTTTGAGGACAATGTGAGTTGGAACTACTACACCGACAGTTGTTTCATAGATCCCAGGTCTCTTCCACTAACTGAGAAAAGGCCATTGGCAAATAAGACTTGGGTGTATGAAAATAGGGACATGGTGAGTGATCTTGTAAGCAATATCCTTGATCGATGGGTTACTGATTATTTTCAGTACAAGATTGGTGATGAGGACTACGTGTTTAAAAATGATGCGGCGAATCTTTTTATGGGAGTGGATTGTTTCAGGGATTTGCTTTACTGCGAGAATGAACTCGGACCTGAGGTATGAATTTTTTTTATTTTTATGGGTGAATATATTATGTCATAGAAATAAATACTTTTTGTCATAGAAATGAATACTTTCTGTTTTAGTAGGGAACTCTTTCATAGCAGTATTTAGAATTATAGGGCAGACCATTGATCTGTTAACATTCATTATGCTTAACCTGGAATATTTAGAAACATAGGAATGAATACTTTCTTTCATTGGAATCTATACTTTTTTTGTAAAGGTGACTATTTTATTTCATAGCAATGAATACTGTTTTTGTAAGGTTGAATACACCATTTGATAGCAATGAATACTTTCGTTCATTGAAATGTATACTTTCTTTCATAGCAGTATTTACAAGTATAGGGCAGACAATTGAAATGTTAACATTCATTATGCATAACTAGCAATATTTAGTGTCATAGGAATGAATACTTTAATAGATAGTATGTAATTCTTTTGTCAAATTTTGTCTGCAGACAATTGAAATTGCGACATTTATTATGCAAAGAGATACTCCTGTGAATTTTTATCATGAATGGTTTGTCCTTCAGACCAAAACTCAGGTGAGTTTGTTTATATTTTTTGTTTATTTACTTTGAAAAATATTTGCAATTTTTTTTATTAATTTTGTAATATTTGTAGGATTTGGGACAAGGCAATCCATTCATCGACCTCTTCCCTTGTCAGGCACATTTGTTCTCGAGCCAGTTTGACAGTGCTAGATGACTTTTTGTACCTTTGTGTGGGTACGGGCACTGGATACTGGCTGCTGTGGAATTGAAGAAAAAGGAAATACAAATGTACAATTCTGTACAAGGTGAAGGTGCAAATGAGCATTATTTTGAGCCGCACAAAAATACCATGCATTGGGTGAAATTCTTCCTGTCTTGGAGGCTTGGTGAGTATTTTTTTTGTTCTTTATTTTTCTTAAATTCAAATAAGTATACTTGACAGTTAATTAAGTGAATACAGTGAAAACTTAGGTAGTTTGTATGACATGAAATATAGAAATTAGGTATGAATACTATTTACGTTAGGAATGAATACTGGTTTTCACAGCAATGAATACTTTATTTCACAGCAATGAATAATTTTTTTCATAGGAATTTGTAGTTTTGTTGTAAAGGTCAGTATATGTATTCATAGAAATGAATACTTTATTTGCTAGAAATGAATACTTTATTTCACTGCAATGAATTATCTTTCATAGGAATCTGTAGTTTTGTTGTAAGGGTGTGTAGTTTTCTTGTAAGGGTCAGTATATGTAGTCATAGCAATGAATACTTTATTTCTTAGGAATGAATACTTTTTGTAGTTGAAATGAAAACTTTCTTCCAGAGTAATCTATACTTTTGTTGTAATGTTTAGTATGTCATTGCAAAGTAATGAATACTTTCCTTCATAGAAATGAATACTTTCTTTCGTAGGAATCTATACTTTATTGTGAAAGTGATTATATTTGACTGTAGGAGATGAATCATGGAAAAATGTTGATTACAAGTGGATGAATTGTCCCAAGCAAGATGCTGGCTCAAAGGACTGTGCTATTTTTGTGATACGATTCATAGATTGCCTCAGCAGGGATGTTGAACTTGACTTCAATCAGGTTATCATTCATTGATTTTATTTAATATTCATGACTTATTATTCATATTTCATTTTTTTTAACTTAAATTTTTTTTAAAAAAATTGTAGGAATTGATAAGCAAGGAGCGTCTTTTACTTGCGTATCGCTTTCTCATTGATGATAGGAATGAATTGAAGATAACTGTATAGATTTCATGAATTTTATGATATACTGTTATGATTTATTGTTATGATATATTGTCATGAATTTTCTGATTGGTGAACTTGTAATAGGTGGAAGTTGTTATGATATACTGTTATGCGATATACTGTTATGTGTTATAACTGGTAATAGGTGGAAATTGGTCAACTGAGGAATGAATACTATTTGTGTTAGCAATGAAAACTTTCTTTCATAGGAATCTATACTTTCTTTTTTGAGAGGAATCTATACTTATGTTGTAATGGTCAGGATATTATTTCATAGGAATCTATACTTTCTTTTATCGAAATGAATATTTTCTCTGAGAGAAATGAATACTTTATTCCCCCGGGTAAGTTGTGTTCCCGCTTTTTAAGTAATCATACCTCGTCGAACAAGTATTCATACCTAAGATATCAAGTATTCATACCTAAGATATCAAGTAAAAAATGATTGAGTGGTAATGAAATTTGAATCTGTAAAAATGAATGAATGATGTGTCCAGTTTTTAATTTATGAAATACTGATGAGGTATGAATACTTGCTTGATGAGGTATGAATACTTGAATGACAAGGTATGAATACTTGTGCAACGGACAACTCGAAAGTATGTCATCATGGATCTCATTTGAAAGAGAAAATTGCGTAGAAGACGTTCGTGGTTTTAGATTTGCAAAATTCCTCACAGATTGTCAAAAATATTGGTTAGAGTGAACGGAGAAAAAAAAAACCACCTCTAAAAACGTGTAAAAGATGGATAAGTAATGTGTCCAGTTTTTTTTAAATACTTGATATCTTAGATATGAATACTTCATGCATTATATATGAATACTTTAGAATGCAACTATGAATACATGCAAATTAATAGTAATGAATATGAAAAAGTAGTATGTTTTTCTTTTCCTTTTCTGTTGCCGAATATTCCAAGTTGGTTATCGGTCCCCACCGGCAGTTAAATGCTAAATAACAGATAATTAGCGGTCCCCCCCAGTTGAAAACGCGTTTTTAATTAGTGGTCCCCGTTAATCAAGCTTTTTTGGTTGTCTTTTAGTGCGGAAATGGTGGTCCCCTCTTAATTACGGTTAAAGATTAATTAACAACCTTATCCGGGGGATGAATGGGGGATAGCAATCCGGGTATTGTTAGTCGGTCCCAAATATTTATTACTAATATGAACATTGAATGATCTAAACTTGAGATGATTGAAACTTCGAAAGTATAAAAAGAGCAACCAAATAAATAACATGTATTTTAAATCGCCGCTCACTCTCAAAGGTGATGTTAATTTAAATTCAACATAGGGCAGCATTACCTGACAGTACTTTTGTTTAATTAGGTCAATCTTGTCGAGTTCAAATCGGTCTCATTTGCACCCATAATAATTGGCAGCTTCTAAGAAAGTGTAGAGGGAAATTAACTAATATGAATTGATAATGACTTATTATTAATTAATTAACAGAGTTGGTGGAGAGAGGGAAATTAATAAACAGATCTAGTTTCAATTTCTTTTAATGCCGAATTATATATTATCACAATGAATCTTCTATTTGTAATTACTTAAGCCATGTTATTAACTCGCTCATGGTAGCTGCCATAACTCGGTATTTCGCATCCACACTCGATCTTGCTACGATAATTTGTTTTTTGCTTTTCCATGTCATGAGGTTTCCTACGACAGAGTGCATTAATTACATAGAGATTTAATTAAAGTAATTATTGTGAGTTCAAAATTCTATCTTTTTAAAATCCGAATTTCATTTTACATTTTTATAGAGATTTAAAGTAATTATTGTGAGTTAAAAAAAATGTTCCAAACATATTTATTGGACAATTTCGTGAAGTTGCTTCCTTAATGAAATAAATTGTGATTCGTGAAATTATTGAAATAATAGAGATAAAAAATACATTTCTTTTCAGAAATATTTATAAGCAATCATCTGATTTAGCTGCATACATCGTGAC
Organism: Carex kokanica; assembly: GCA_025461125.1. Lineage (NCBI taxonomy): Eukaryota > Viridiplantae > Streptophyta > Magnoliopsida > Poales > Cyperaceae > Carex > Carex kokanica. The sequence goes on from JAJGRX010000223.1 coordinate 193,486, forward strand.
CTCTTACATGTCATTTAACTTTTTTAACTTGCTTTGTATATATAGCGAGTGCATTCGAAGCAGTAACATAGGATACGTTATTAACTTCCGACAAAAATAACTGAGACTCTGGGAGACCGAGCTAGTGAGGACAAAGCACAGCGTATTTCCTTTTCCTACGCTGTGTTTTTTTGCGTTACACGGTTAATTAGGAACGATAAATGAGAGGCAAGTTCGGGGTACCTTCCGATAAAGATAGATGTGCGGATGGTCCCTAATGTCAACGCGTGAGGATAAATTATGAGAGGCAAAGTTATCTTAAAAAATTAGGGAAAACATAAGAAAATGTACAGCACCAAGTCCAAAACTAACCAACTCCCAATTAATAAAATGAAAAGGGAAAGGAGAAGTCTCCTTGACTTGGATTTTATAAAACCCATATACTACCCCTGGAAATCATTTGGAGAAATCTCTTTAATTCTCAGTGGTTCTCTTTAAAAACAGAACAATAATGGCGCATGTAATAATTGACATGACCTCCAGCCAACAGCAGCATTCATCAGACTTGATGCAGAACAACAATGGTGACAACAGAAGCCTCGCGTTGACCAGTGTAGGAGCACAGGAGAAGTTCGTCCCAATAACAGCGCTACTGGAGATGGGGGCCAACAGGCTGGGAGTGCTGGTGTGTGGGTGGGTGGTATTCATGCTGGTGCAAGGTGGGATCATCGTCACCGTGGAAACAAAGGATCGTGGGTTCATCACCGTGTTGTTCTTCTTCGTATGTTTCCGCTGCTGGCGTTACTTCTACCCTCAAGACACTCGGTATATATTTATTTATTTACAAAAGAATAAAAAATTCACAAAAACACTGATTTTCAAAAATTCTAAAAAATAGTAAAAAATTTTCAAAAAATTGTAAAATTTGGTCTCCAAGCAAATATTAATATAAATATCATGTTGAGAAATTCGGATTAACTGTTTGAACTTTCAAAATAGAGATATGAGAAAATACCCTATTTACTTTCCAAAACATAATAGCCTATCTATATATATTAATATAAAGATCATATATATATAGATGACAACTTTTTGCTTGAAATTAATTACGAATCGCTCTTTAATTTTTCTTGTCAATATTTAAGGTCTTTAACTGAGGGTACTCAGTCCTTGTCAGCCGACAATATCCAACAATTGGTGCTCCCGATTGGTTTCATCAGAAGACTCTTCTACTGGTGGAATCTCGTCTCTGTCATGACTTGTGTTGTTCTCTCCATAATGCGGCTAGCCTCACAAGATTTCGGCCAAACAGAAGTGGCAAATAAGGGGGCTCGGGACTTCGCTTTAAATGTCTTTTATGGCCTGGCACTCACAGAAGCACTGGTGTTACTTTTTACGCTCACGTTCGTCACAATAATGGCCATGCAGCGAAAAGTCACAGAGGCGCTGTTTGAGTGGGCAAAGCCCTCCCAGCCTGCACAAGCACCACCAACCCACCAGAATACAACTCTCTTTGAGTGGGCTAAAAGTCAACTTTATGCAAACTCTGTGGATTTCTCCCCCCTACCAGAATCCGAAGTTAATGCAAACTCTGTGGATTTCTCCCCCCTACCAGAATCCGAAGTTTATGCAAACTCTGTGGATTTCTCCCCCCTACCAGAATCTGAAGTTTATGCAAACTCTGTGGATTTCTCCCCCCTACCAGAATCTGAAGTTTATGCAAACTCTGTGGATTTCTCCCCCCTACCAGAATCCGAAGTTTATGCAAACTCTGTGGATTTCTACGCCCTACCAAAATCCACACTTTATGAATACATTGTGGGTTTCTCCCTTCTACCAGAATCCGAACATTTTGCAAACTCTGTGTTCTCCTACCTACGAGAACGTTGCCTACCAGAACGTTGCCTACAAGAACGTTGCCTACAAGAACTTCGAGCATCCTACATTTTTGGTAGACATTTAGAAGTGCCCCGACTGCTTGATTGGCCCCGTACAATTAGTTTCAGGAATCTTAAGTATATTCATCCTTCCTTAGAGTACCGCGGCCTCCACCGTAGATTGTCGCGGCATCCACGATTACTGCTGAACAAGGATTACTCTGACAACTCTGAGGATAACCTTCCTCATTTAAAAGCGGATTGATGTATCAGTATTATTTGTATTGGTTGTTTAAATATTAGGGGGAATTTCATGTGTCCCTAGGGGTGTCAATGATACCCTTTTAACCGTTTACCCTATCCGTACTGTATTTGATAAGGCAAGTTTAGTTAAAGTTTTTTATTCATTAGTTTAGATAAGGATTTTTTTTTTGATAGCTAAACAGGTAAGGATACATACAGGTTCATACCCGTTATCCTATAGAGTAATTATATAAAAATCATTCAATCTCATTATTAATTAACAAGAAACAGTGTGCCGATACTAGTACTGATAAGTTCCAGAACTAGCGTTCCAGTGCCAGTCAAATTCCTGTTGAGAGGTCTTACATTTTCTATTGTGGCATGCAAAAATTTGCAAGTTCCAGTTCAAGTGGCATAGTCGCATCACTACTTAGTCTTCTATTACAAATCAGAGACTCGAGATTTTTTGCATCAGATATTATTTGGCACTGGATTTCATGACAATCCAATATTTCTCGCCACATACTGGCAGATCTGGTAATTGAGGTATTGATTAGATACATCTAATATTACAATTTAAAATAAAGATGTTACAAAAACTAGGGAAAAAAGAGTATTTGACAAAAATATACCCTCGAATATAAGGCATTTAGTTGTGGTCATAATTCCTCATCACGCACTTTATTTATCTTATGAGAAATCGAATTACCACCCGGATGGCTATTCGGATTTTAGTTGATACTTTTCGTACTAACTTCCATGTGGCGTCATTTGTGTGGGCTTGAAATAATGTTCTAAGCTAGTAGTAGACACATCTTCTCTTCAGCCTTGAAATAATGTTAAACTAGATTAGTGTGTCAAAATAACTTGATGTTGCCTAACAACATTATCTCATAAGCTCTCAACTATCTTTGGAGCTGACTGCACTCCTCTCTGCACACACCACATGAGGTCCTCTCTTCGCCTGGTCAGTCTCTCCTGCCACTTCTGGGCTGGAAACCTCGAGACAAAACTGATGAAACTAGCTCAAAATCAATTCAGGCTCATGATATCAATGGTCATTGCTGAAAAAGAAACAACAAGAACATTTGCTTCAAGGAATTGACAGAACGATACTATTCACATTTGCCAGGTAAAATGTAATATATCTTCGATGTATAATTTGATGTATAATTTGTAAATATAATAAAATTAATTATTATATTAATATTAATGGATAGGGTAGGTTAGGGTAAGGTTAATTTTTAATGAGTAAGAGTAGGGTATAAGTAAGGTCAATTCTTAATGGGTATGAGTATGGGTATGAAAATACTACCACCCTATCTGTATCGTACCCGTTGACACCCCTATGTGTCCCCTTCAATATTACGTATTTCCCACTCTAAAACTAATAGTTACATATTTATCCTTTAAAATTGTAAAACTCACATATTTATTCAATCCATCATATTTAACATTAATTTTATATTAATTCCAATTTTACCCTTATAAGAATTGGGAGAAATTAGTTCTAGAGTCTCTCTAATGTCCAATCGTAGTGTTAAGATTTGTGCCATTAGATAGATCTTCATGGAGCGTTTCTGTCATGCCCCGGCCCTCAGTCGGGTGCACGACGACAGAACGATATCCTAGCATCCGTTCGACCTACGTCACAAACAGAAATAAACAGAAATCAGCTACGAAGCTCAGTAACCGGTTATTTAACAACGCACTTCTCTATAATTGGTTTATTCATAACAACAAATAGAACTGAATTAATCCACACAAATATTTCAAATTAAGTACGCATATTTAACCAGAAGGATCTAGGTTTTCAGTACTCAGACAATTCAATGCCAAAAACATATTCAGATTCCTAGACCCTCAAGCCAGGAAAATATAACCTCAAAATCTAATATCCAAATACGGTATAGTACCCGTTATTCAAACAGACCAAAACAACATATATTATAGAAGTCCGATTACATGATAGCGAGAATTTCATAAATTCAAATCATAGTGCAATCAATTGCTCAAAATCATTTGTGACGTAGGATCGGAACTCCAATCAGATAGATAACAAAATTTTCCTTTTATTTTTTCCATTTTCCTTTCTTTGTTTTCTCTAATTTTCCTTTCTTACCGATTTATTTTTCTTCATTAAGTGAAAAAGAGTTTATATATAGGGGTAATCCTCTACACATATATTTGCAGAGTTTGTATTACAGAAGAACTACAGGAAATAAATCGGAAGAAATTAAGAGAAAATTCGAAAAGTCATGTTATTGTTAGGATAGTCATGGTATGTTACATTCGGATAGTCATGTTTATGCAACTAAATTTTTTTTTATCTAAACATTTCTCCTCCTCATATTTTAATATTATATGATAAATGTCAATCTCACATACATCCAGTATGAATAAGAAACTCCCATTTAATTACTCATGCTACGTATTCTTGTTTCAATTGTAATTTTCTTATTGAAATATTCTGTTGTATTATTATACTTAGGATAAAACTTATTCATTTTACTAAGATTTAGGTGCTACCAAATTATATAGAGCTTAAAAGTTTACAACCACAAGTTTTTGATATTCATATTCTAAGTACTGGTAGAACGACCTATAATATTTATATACACAAACAATAACATAACAGTAATACTGTCACATACTACATATTCAAGGTCATAATTTAGATATATAAATGAAAATAAATACCTATATGGTGAATTATTACAAGATAACAAATTTCACCATATTAGGATATTAGTTAATATCAAAATAAATCCTAACAGAATAACTCTTAAGTTAGAATAAAATTAACCCAGTGACAACAATAATGACCTATATTTAAGCGACCTCATGCCTCAATATGCGGAAAGGCACCTCAATCTGACCTATATTTAAGCGACGTACACGAATCTTAATGCAATTTGTGGGGCTCAAGATTGCTTTAAGATATGTGCACACTAGATCAACACGAATCTTGGAGCAAACACACACGGATATTGAAGTGATGCGCACAGATATTAATGCAATGCGCGCAAATCAGACGGTAGAAGAACCCTTCAGATTCAAATTTGAGTATGATGGATATTGTATGTTTTTAATAAAGGGTAAAATGGGTATTTTATAAATTTGGAATGAGTTTTAATATAAAAGACAATAAAATGGATAAATTTGTGAGTTTTTGAAGTTTAGATGGAAAATATGTAATTTCAAAATTTAGAGGGGGAAATACGTAATTTTAAAGTTTTTGAGGGGTATACGTGAAATTCCCCCTAATAAACATTAAAATTTCGAAAGGAACAGCAAATACAACATTAGTGAAGTTCACTCTAATTAACCTAGGCATTAATTATATATGAACGCCGATAATCAGAGCAATTGGTTTGTTCAACTTAAGATGCTCAATCATCATATTAATTTTTTAATAAGTGAATTTATTTCTTATTAAAATTAGGTGGGATGATTTCACTAATAAAATTTAAAAGATTACAAAGTCTGAGAACAAATTATTACAAATTTTTTTTTTAAAAATTGTTCAACAAAATGTCTTTATGAGTCCATTAATTCAGATTTTCACCTTTCTTATTTTTTCATATCTTTTAAATTAAAATTTCTATTTTGTAATGAATTTTTATAAACTGTAACAATCAATATTAAATAAATTTAGCTTCATATTTTAAAATATTATCTATTAAGTATTATATTTTAATAAAATACAATAACAAGTGTTGATTTGTAATCTGTTTGCCTAACCAAATTCTATTAATAAGAGTAGAAGAAGAATGGTTTTTGAAAAAATAGAGAAGAGGAATTAAGAGGGGTGTTTGTTTAATTGAGGGATTAGATTAGAAGAAAGAGGTTATAACGGGCTTGGTATTTTATATTTTTCATTCTCCGTTCAGCCCACTAGGCCCAATTCATGTTTGTTCATGCTTTGCTGTCAATTGCTTAAATTGAGATGTCCATTGAGATGTCCCACGGGCTAAATATGTTGTATTCATGTTTTTCACAATTACAAACAATTTATAAACTTTCACTCATGTTGCATACAACGTGTTTTTTCAAAGATGCAGATACAAAATGGGTGAAGTCTTCAATTAAATGCCCGAATTCCAAAACGTGTTGCATACAACTTGTTTAATACGTCTTCAATCAAATACCCGACTTTCAAAACGTGTTTTTCGGAAGTCGGGTATTTGATTGAGGATGTCAGTGGAGATAGACCGGAAGGCCTTTCCACCATATTCAAAGGGATAGGCAAGATGCCCATGGAACTGATTGCCAAACACAAAGTAGTAATTAGGTAACAAGATAGACAACATCCAACAGATGATCCACGAAAGCATACAAGGTATGAAAGAAACTAGTAGTGACACACCTCTGTCGAGCAGCCTATAAGACTCTTCGTTCATCCGGACATAGATGAAATCGAGGTTGTTGGCTTCGAAGTTTCTTTCAGACCTTCTGTGTCCTACTTTGTTGTGTTCCGTCGGATCTTGTCTACCTCCAAATTTTCTTTCAGACCTTCTATGTCATACCTTTTCAATTATAGTACTTCAAATTTTCCGTGGCATAAACCTACGTGGTGGCCTATTGATTGGTATGTCAATTTTTCAATCATAGTGTTTGTGATATACATGGATTGTGGTTCTTTATTTATGCATTGTCAGATTTAACAGTGTTCCGAAATGGATTAGTATTGTCATGGTTGCGTTAGGCACGTTAGTCTATAGAAACACTACCAAATTAAGTCTACTTTGTTGGTTTTTGTCTGAATTTTTGTTCCCTAATTTTGAACAAAATTTACTCCAGGAATGGAGTTTGCCCCTTTTTTTTTTCTCATTAATGAACTTAATTTATTTGCATTAGAATGAGGCACCGGCTTGATAGTAGCAAGGTGCTAGAATGTCAATTTACTTGTTGAAATATGCTTGGGCATTTTGGAGAGCTATTAAATTCAGGAAGGGGCATGTGGCAATAGTAAAGGGTCAATCGGTACAGGAAATTTGGATGCAGAAATAGAGATGCAGATTGGAAAGAATTTGATCCTACACTGATATTATGCGGGTGTTGGTTAATATGGAAACAAAGGAATGAGCGAATATTCAGAAATTTAAGGGAATCGGACTCCGCTGCTTTTCTGAGAGAAAAAGAGGAGCCTCTTTTCCGAATCCAACGATTCAAAATTTATTGAGATTTGTGCATGAAAAGGTTTCTTTATTGAGATACGTATCAGAAAATTTTGAATCGTTGGATTCAGAAAAGGAGAAGCCTCCTTTTCTCTCAGAAAAGCAGCAGAGTCGGACTCACTGCTGGAGGCAAAGCTGTGGAGAATATACTGTTGAGCAAAACAGTATTAGGGAATCAGGCTTAATTTTGGTTTGATGGCATACAAGAGAGCGATTATTCATGAAGGTTGAATTGTTCCAGATGTGTGGTGAATTCCTGTGCTTCAGTGACCAATAGATTGAATAATTGCTGTAAATTTTGTAAAGAAAAAAAAGGAAAGGGAAAAACATTTTTGTTTCCCTTCACTTGGTGAGTGGTACTGGTACACAACTTGAACAAAATAACCTGGTACCCAACTTATATAGCAAATTATAATTGATTCAATTAAAATAACACCTCCAGCGGAAACATTAAAGAACCACTTTTGAGAATTGTCTTTATAGAAACGTAAAAATTAAGACTCACAAACGACGAAGCACTTTTAGAAATGCCCAAGTGCCAAAAAGAAATTGGATCAATTGAAGCAAAATGTGTGTATATATGTACAATTAAAGAACCATTGAAATTGAGAAACCTACGTAACCCATTAGCTCACTTACATTATACATCGATAATCACACAAAGGAATCCATAAATCATATCAAGACTTACAACATGAAATCTGTAACCAATACTATATATTGCTTAAAGACAAACTATCTGGTATTCCCATCGAATGATGATTATTTTCTTGATTATACATCGAAGGAAGATTTATAAACATAATATTGCAATATGAAGTGGTAATCATCAAAGAAGGACCAGCAGAAGGAGAACTAGTTCTTCAAATTTTCTGTAGCATAGACCTGTGTGGTGGCCTATTCATCGGTTTGTGGTTGCACGGGAGGAGCTTCCAAAGTCGGCTTGTGATTTCCATTGTCGGATTTGGTGCCCTGGTGGGCTTGGCAAGACCACTCTAGCCCAAAAAGTGTATAGTTGTTCAACTGTAAAGAATCATTTTGATTCTTGCATCTTGGGAAACGGTTATTCATATACAAGAATCAAAATAATTCTTTACACTTGAATAACTATACACTATTTGGGAAAGAGTGGTCTTGCCAAGCCCACTAGAGCACCAAGTCCGACAATGGAAACCACAAGCCGGCTTTGGGAGCTTCTCCCATTTAACAACAAATTAATTATATCTCTCTTTTTAGCCTCAAAACTGACAACTTCGATGTTATCAACATCAGGGAGCACACAACATTTCAACATTTAAAAGAAGGTTGTTTTTGGAGAAGGCTTTTAGAGTGATTTGCAGGATCTTGAGCAAAGAGAGATATAATTAATTTGTTGTTGCACGGGAGGAACTCCCAAAGTCGGCTTGTGGTTTCTATTGTCGGACTTGGTGCCCTGGTGGGCTTGGAAAGACCACTCTAGCCCAAAAAGTGTATAGTTGTCCAACTGTAAATAATTATTTTGATTCTTGCATCTTGAGAGACGGTTATTTATATGCAAGAATCAAAATGATTATTTACAGTTAGATAACTATACACCATTTGGGCAATAATGGTCTTGCCAAGCCCACCGGGGCACCAAGTCCGACAATGGAAACCACAAGCCGGCTTTAGAAGCTGCTCAAAACTAATTAATTATATCTCTCTTTTTAGCCTCAAAACTGACAACTTCGATGTTATCAACATCAGGGAGCACACAACATTGAAAAGAAGGTTTTTTTTTTAGAAGGCTTTTAGAGTGACCTCGATCTCCACTGAGATCTTGTATCCCCGAAGTAGTTCTACCTTTGGAGATTATGCAAAGTTTGGCTTTGGATCTTAGAAATCTTCTCACCGAGAGTGCGACGAGGAAATAGTCCGTTCGGGATGAGACGAAGCCATTGATAGTTGGCTTCAACCGCATCCTCGGTCTCATATGTGACACTCCTCTCGCATCGTGCACCCATCCCTTGATCCTCTTATCACCTGGCTTCTTTTTGGAGTCAGCATCCTCTAGAAAGCGCTGCATCTTGAAGCTTCACCTCATCGACTTCAGTCGACCCCGCATAGGGACTGGGCTTCATTTTAAAGTAGGTATGCTAACTTTTTTACCACAGTGGAGACGATCTCCTCAGTCATCTCGCTCTATTGCAATCTCCAATTTTCGAGTCGAGTCGGACCGGAATCAGTCGAGTCGGACCGGAATCGGACGACACCCAATTTTCGACCAAGTTACGCGACAGCTGATTTTTTAGCGAAAAACCGAGTTGAACAGGGTTGAATCGGCAGAGTCAAGCAATTTTTCACCGATTCCAGGCCGATTCTTCTAATTTGACCGATTTTCAAATTTTTGAACCCGATTGAGCTCTTGATTTGAAGTTTTTTTCTTTCCGGCGTGGGATGCTCGCGCACGGGCTCTCGCTCACGATTTGGAGGAGCAATTTGAGGCCGATTTTGTGTTTTCTTGCGTAAATTTGGATTTATTAGGAAGGGTCATCGATTTGGGAAAAATGAAAAGAGTAGTCGATCTGAGAAGATAGGGTTATCTGGAGGAGAAGAAAGGCAAAACGATACATCATTTTAGATAGATATGGTGTACAGGTGTATTGCGTATAGAAGTAGAAAAAACATTTGGTCCACTATGAACCTGGAGCAACCAGGGTCCATTTCTGTCTAATTTCCATTCGCTGCCTTCTTTTTTTTAATTCTTTTCCTCATGTCTTCTTCTCTCCATTTCTTAATTCATGGACATCTCCATTTTATTTTTATTTTTATGTGTTTTTTCCTCCTTTTTTCCTCCTTTTTAAAGATCAATATTAAGACTGAAAATCATTTTTTATGTTCCAACGCCTTCTTTTTTAACAAATTAATGTTTTACTAATTTTTTTTCTATTTTTTTAGTACAAAACAAGATTACGACAAAAAAAATCCAAGTTTCCCATTTGATCAATTCCGACCAATTCATCCAATTCCAATTTTGCCAACTATGGTTCTGACATTGTGGGACCAACTGAGCAGTCAGAGAACTTAATTGGATCTACTCAGGGGCGGAGACAGACTTTCAAAGTATGTAGAGTCAAAGGTGACTGGGAGTCAATCAATAAAAAAATTCAAAGTATGGGGGTCAATTAATAAAAAAATTCTAATATAAATGGGGGTCAATCATACCGTATCCATAACATTTTGCTCTAAACTATATAGAAAATCGTATAAAAATACAAAAATTTAAAAATTAATAGAATCAATTGACTCCATTCCTCTCAAGTAGCTTCGCCTCTGGATCCATTGGTATGCTAATTTCAACTTATAGAACTTGAGTGTGAAAGAATTAAGGAATAGAAAGTATAATTTGCAATATTTCTGGAATTAGTAAATTAAACTTCTCTGAGGGTTTAATAGGAAAATTATCAAAAGGAACTTGGGATCTCAAAACAGAATATTCGGTTGATTAACAATCTTATAAAAGCAACTTGGGTTTTTGCGGGGCCGCAACGACAAATGGCGGCCCCAGTTTTGGGGGGCGCCATTTGTCGTTGCGGCCCAGGTAAATATCGAATTTTACAGGTTCAATGGTCTTTTGGTTTATTTTTTTTTGCAGGGGTATATTTAAATTTTCGGGAGTATATGAGACAAGAAATTAAATGCTAATAGTAACAAACAATTCTCCATATTATTTTGATTGCCTTTACTTGATGCTAGTCTGTTGGAATGCTGAAAATAAAATATGAGACATCTGTTAGGCAATTCCTCTCAGAATTCTAATTTTATTTGTAGATTTGTTGTACCTTAGAAATTAGATGCTGAGAGCCCAAACCTAGAAAACTATTATAGTGCCATACCAGTCAGGTCCGCACAAGCTAGTAAATTTTCAAATATTCGGATAGTTAGGAACTTAATTAAAATAAATTGAGATGAAACAGAGTTGAAACAATAATATATCTGGATCGTGCAAAACACTGTCCTTCAGTGTATTCCGTCTCTATCGTGCAAAACTTGGAATCGCCACCAAGATAATCCGGGAATGTCGCTATTTAGGTACGACCATGACAGTGACAGACAACAACTCCTCAATATCCAGCAACTTATTGAATAATAATATTTTGTAGTATATGATTTGGAAATAAGCTAAATTGTGGAGGAGGAATATGAATGTGTATTTTAGAAGGAGATGAGTACTTTCTACTTTAATATTCTAAAATACAAGTCGGCAGCCCATCCCATTTCTTCTTACCGATTTAGCCATGTCGGTTTATGAAAATTTTGGGCTTGGGCCTTCTATTGATTTTTTACTTTGGTACAAATTTTGAGTTTTATATAGAAAATAAATAAATATTTAACAGACAGATGTACGAAAACGCTGTTGAGATCATTAACTCTGATCAGAAGAACAAAAGAACACTCCAATATATAAATATATATATAGCACATTGATCCAATTCACTCATTACAATATTCTTATTTAATTGAGTGCATATCAAAGGTCTTTCAATTGGAATACTTAAACCACATCCCCTGCCCACCCCCAAACCCCCCAGTTATTACAACGTTTATACTACAACACCATAAATTACCACAACTGCTATCCAATTTTACAGATAATACATATGGAGCCCTTTTTCTCTGTCTTTATGGTTTAAGCACCTTTGATCGTGCTGAGTTCAACTCCTTGATAACATCTTTGATAGAAATGCGCTCTTTTGGCGACTCTTTGGAGCATAGAAGCCCGCATTGAATAACTGAAACCAAACAACTATAGACATTTTCAGGTGCATACAAATTGTCTTCTCCATCAGTTTCAGAGAATAATTTGGTGTCGATTATGTCCATGACTTGGTCAGGGAAAGCCAACTCGACATGCTTCTGAAGGCTCAAACCATCTCTGATTCTCTCGTCGGTGGGACTTACTCCAGTGAACATCTCAAGCAGAAGAACACCGTAGCTATAGACATCTCCTTCTACTGATAGCCGACCACCCATCCCATACTCTAGACAATGAAAAGTCAATAGTTACAATCCTAAATTTATTACAAAAGCATAGTGAACTATGACTCTACATATTGACAAATATAAAATTCACCTAGTTTTTCAAATTTGGGCTCACATGGTCGTGCATATTTTTGGCGTGTAAGTTTTCAAATTATATAGCCCAAATCAGTAAATTAAAGAAGTATACATAGATAGTAAAAGTCTCAATCATGTCAGTATGAATGAGGTAACAATTATTTTTCCCTTTAGCCTGGTCAGTGGGACAAACTAACTTGGTCAATTGTTTCTTTGAAACTTAAAAAAGTTGGCGAATATTTTTTTGCAAGAACATACTAAAAAAAGTACTTCTCAAATAATCAACTCTGTTGTACCTGGAGGAATGTAGCCAATAGAACCTTTGATTCCACCGGTGCTCGACATTGATTGAGAAGGCATGGTATCAGGTTGAACCAAAAACCTTGCTAATCCAAAATCACTCACATGTGCTACCATGTCATCATCCAAAAGTACATTGCTAGGTTTGAGATCACAATGCACAATTGGTGAAGGTACATGATAATGAAGATAATCTAGGGCTTCCGCCACATCAAATGCGATGTTCAACCTTTGGATGAAGCTGAGGCTTTTGAATGGTCGATCCGTACATGCATTTGGATGCAACCATTTTTCCAAGCTACCATTTGGCATGAACTCAAAAACCAAAGCTTTGAAATCATTACCTTGGTGGTCTACGCTAGAGCATGAACTCAGCACTTTTATAAGGTTCCGGTGTCTCACATTTTTTAAAGCCTCACATTCAGAGAAGAAACTTCTAGAAGCATTATGTTTCTCAAGGTTTAGTACCTTCACCGCAACGGTTGTCACATTATTGAAGCTCATAACGGCTTTATAAACTTCTCCAAATGTACCTCTTCCAATTAGATTATTCAAAGAGAAACTTTCAGTAGCTCTAAGAAGGTCATTGTATGAAACAGGCTTTAACCCATATTTCAAAGCTGTATCAGATTGTGGATTGTTTTGAGGGTTGTTTCTAGTATAATAAGTTACTAACAAGCAAATAACAACAGTCATGCAAACAAAAGAACCAACAACAGAACTGATGAGCACCATGGATCTTCGAGAGTGATGTCTCTGTGTGGAACGTTGTGAAATGCAGTGTGACAAATGCATTTTAGGCACTCCACCACAAAGCTTTGGATTTCCTCTTACATCTAGACTACTGGCATTCTTGAAAATGCCATTTTCAGGACATTCCCCCTCGAAATTATTGAAAGAAATATTCAAATATTGCAAGTTCATTGTACCCAAGAATTCGGGGACTTGACCGGAGAGCAAGTTGTTAGAGACATCAAGGTTTTGCAGCCCTCTTAGTTTGCTCAAGCTGGATGGAATTGTTCCTCGAAACAGATTGCTATCGAGATAGAGGGCTTGAAGTACCTGGCATCCATCAATTGTGCTAGGAATCTCTCCACTTAATTTGTTATTGGAGAAATGAAGTGATTGTAGGTTTTGCAAGTTACCAATTTCTGGTGGCAAGGTGCCATTTAGATAATTGTATGACAAATCCAAACTGATAGAAAGAGAAGAAAGACCCATGATTTCTTTGGGAATTTCACCTACCAACTTATTATTTGAAAAATTCAGGGCTTCTAAGAATTTCATGCTACTTAATTCTGGTGGTATACTCCCTTCTAATGCATTATTATCCAGAAATAGCATGGTCATTTGGGTGAGGTTGGCAAAAGTAGATGGGATTTGACCTGAAATCATGTTATTACTCAGATATAATACTCCCAATTTGAAAAGATTACCCATTTCTACTGGAATTGTGCCACTGAGAAACATTCCATCTAGTTCAAGCGTGTTTAAGTTATTTAGTTTTTGAAGCTCAACTGGTATGCTTCCTGAAATTGGGTTATTGTATAGTGAGAGTTCAAGAAGACCAGTAAGGTTTGTTATAGAACTAGGTAACACTCCTTGTAGTTGGTTTTTTGCAAGATATAAAATTTGTAACAAAGTACAATTGGTCAAAGCATCCATAAAACGCCAATCATGTGGTCTCTTGGCCTCTAGTTGATTAGATTGTAAATTAAGCCATTTAAGATTTGGCAAGGCTCCAAAGCCAGATGGTATCACGCCACTAAAGAAATTATTTTCTAAAAAGACTTTACTAAGAGCAGAACAATTGGATATGGATGGTGGGATCTGTCCTTGGAGTTGATTGTAAGCCAGGATTAGATATTTCAAGTTTGGTAAAGCGTTGCACATATCGAAAGGTAAAGTTCCATCAAGCTGGTTATTACCAAGTGCCAAAGCATACAATGATGATAGGTTGTAAAGAAAGTGTGGTATTTCACCCGAAATGTTGTTTTGCTCAATGCTAAAAAACTGGAGGTTTTGAAGTTTCCCGAGTTCACTGGGGATGAATCCACTTAACATATTTCCCCAAAAATCAACATCTGTTAAACTTTGAAGATTACTCAAGGTATGTGGGATGGAACCATAGAATTCATTTTCGTATAGAAAAAGTTGTTGCAAGTTAGTAAGGTTGCCCAAGCCAGGCGGGATATGACCACTAATGCTGTTTTGTTCAAGATAGAGAAGTGATAGTTTGGTAAGGTTACTTATGATAGCTGGGATCGAACCTGTGAAGTTATTATTGTAAAGAGAAAGATGTGATAGGTTTGTAAGTTTGCCTAAATCATCTGGAATATCGCCATCAAAATGATTTTGGTTAAGATAAAGATATATTAGGCTACTAAGGTTGCCCAAGGTGGAAGGAATTGATCCTGTGAGATTATTGACAGATAGTCGTAATAACTGGAGCTGTGGGATGAGGCCGAATTCCAACGATATGCCTCCAGTGAGGAAGTTATTCCCCAGATCAATATATTTAAGTTTGTTGCATTGCGCTAAGTTATTTGGGATGGTTCCATGGAGATTATTATATCTCAAATAAATAGCTTCTAGATTTGAACAATTACTTAGAGTGGATGGAATGCTACCATCAAGAATATTCCTACTTAGGTTGACAAAACGTAGCCGACCCAAGTATCCAATCTCTACTGGGATACTTCCTCTCAGTTGGTTATCAGAGAGACTCATCCTTTGGAGGAATGTGAGGTTTGCTAGAGATGGAGATATATAACCTGACAATTGTTTGGAATCAAGAACGAGAGCAGTCACTCTATCAGGATGGTGCCGGCCACACAAGATCCCTTGCCATTGACAGTGGTGCAGTGACTCGTTCCATGAGGAGAAGACTCCAAATGGGTCATCATGTATTTGAGACTTGAAGGAGAGAAGTGCTGATCGATCATCAGTTTTAGTAGTGGTTACTATGGCAGCGAGAGAAAAGGAGGATAAGCTTAAGAGGAGGTAGATAGTGAGCACGTTGTAACAACGTTCCATGATTTGTGTAATGATTGCAATGAGTTTTTCTCTCACAGAGTACGTGCTCTTCTTATAGTTAAAGAGAGATCATGGGTCAAAATTCAAACAAACAACTAACTCAACTGAGTTTCCAGAATTGCTTTAATGAAACCCCTAAAATACCCCTTCTATCCTGTTACATCATTGTTTGAAAACAAAGGGAAATTAAGTGAAACCCGTTTGATCCCATCCCCTGATTCTCCCCATTTTCTATGTGCGCACACCGGTACCCTTGATACTACCACAATATTCTCCCTCATGAGTCGTCAATGTTGACTGTTAGTCCGTCTTGCATGGGACAATTAGAAGTTATTTTCCTTTTGAATGGAAGTGGACAAAGACTGGGTTGGAGATGACTGGCTATGAAAGGAATTCTTACCCCTTTAATTTGATTGTATTGTATTTCTAATTTATCAATAAAATATAATATTAGAATCCTTACCCCTCTTATTACACACACACACACACAAAAAGTATTAATTGCCAATTTGTGATCTTCTTAGCCAGTTATTTGATTTGAAGGAATGTAAAAGATAAAACAAAGGAAACACTTTCCAGAGGTTTTCGACTTTGATTAACTACTAATTACACATGTGAATGTGATATATGAAAAATGAACAACCGAGCCCTAGCTGTCATTCCGTCTTGTAGTTGCAAATTATTTTTATATTCTACCCGTGAAGACCGGGCTGGAGTTGGTCTCTTTGTAAATAATTTTTTTATCAATATATATTTTTAGTGGGTCTTTCCCACTAAACTTCAAAAAAAGAAGAAGACCGGGCTGGAGATGGCTAGCTAATGGCTCTGCAAGTTGGGATAATATGGGACCGGAATTGTGACATATTTTGGATTAGCTATGCAAATTGGGACAATATGGGACCGGAATTGTGACACATTTTGTACTAAGAACGCACTATAGGAATCTTTTAATTAAACGTGACTCAAAAAAGGTCTAACATATGTATGAAACTACTCAGAAAATTCCTAGAACCAACGAGCAAAAACTATATCAGTACGACACAGTAATGAGCTTTATCTTACTTTAATAAGATTTAAATTGTGATCGATATTTTGATAAAGAACAACAAATCTCGGAGTTAACCTGATCAGATAGGGGAGGGGGACGTGTGGAATGGGTATGGTTAATTGGGCAGTTCAATGGGCATCGGACCGATTCTGTCCGATATCTAGTCGGAGTAGTTCAATCAGTGTCAGGATTCATGTGCATTTGATTGGCACAAATTTTAAAGTTTTCTGTACAAATTTTGATGCCGATCGGACAGCTAGTCATGATCGGATATCAGACCGAGTTTGATCTGATGCCCATCAGACCATCCTGGATTCCGGAGAAAGAAGCTTATCATCTCTATAATTATTAAAAATGAAACTTTTTAGTCATTTCTTTGTGCAAAAAGAGGAAACAAATTTTCTCACCTCTAAATTGTTAGTGGTATCCATTATACACCTCTCTATTTTGTTTCTACTTATAGTCAGCAACTTACATCCGTTCCGTCTGTACTAAAAAAAATAATTAATTTAATATATGAACCCTTGTTTTATTGGTTTGATTATTAAATTAATGTAAGGAGTTTATTTATATTTTCTTTATTTTGAAAAAAAAAAATAACACTGAGATCTCATAGTTTTAAACATTTTTGACAATATTGGACCAATTTCAAAATTGGTTTCTGGCCTCACTCCAGTCACACTGGGCCCAAACTCTTAGCCCTATCAACACATAGAAATCCTATATATAAGGCCGTATATATACTGATGTATACAAGGCCCAATGAATTCTAATATCATGGCCAACACATAGAAATCCTTTTACATAAGCACCCCTACGTTAGATTCAATTTGTATTATCAATTAAAAGTAAAAAAAAAAATGGGACTTAAACAGAGTTTTAATGTTGTCTAATCAATCTTAGAAATTTTAAGGGGACCCAATGAACGAAATCGGAAATTCATCATGGGGAAAAGTGTGAAGTTCTGGATTTGATAAAATCCGAAACATAGCTAATGAAAACTTGTTGAATTCAAGAGTACCCCATCAGGGTGTGTACTTCTCCTTCAACACTAGCTCTTATCTCAAATCAAATCTGCATATAAGAATTAAATGACTGGAAATTAAAAACAATGCCCAGCTCATAAATCTAAAATCTGAGCTCTTCTAAGTCAATGAGGTCTGTTGCTTATGAAAGTAAAAAACTAAAAACTGATCATATAAAAAAATAAAATAGAACAGTAGAGGCGCTTTCCTAGAGTGAAGAAGTGTCCAGTCCGAGCCGTCTGATTTGTATTAAGATACGTTCCAACTTGATATATATGAACTTTAATTTTTTGAGCAAAATAGTTTGATTGGGATGACAATACTTTCTAGAACACATATTTATTCATTGAAAAATAGTTTGTGCAATTAAGCACCATTTTGTATTGAAATACAAATATTTTTGTAATAGTTAAACACATTATAGGAAATAATATTTACAAAACTGTCATGCTTAATTTGACATTTAATGAGTTCTTTAAAGTTATACAATTAAATCAACTTCAATTATAGAATCATCTTTGATCCATCTACCAATATTTTCAGGAAAAAAAAGAAAGTACAATTCCATACATAAAAAAACAGTGTCAAGCTTATATATTATCTTTTTGACATATTTTCATAAAAAAAAATCTCAAATAAAATGACATATTAAATGACAGATAGCATTCCTTAAATGATATAAAAAATAAAAAGAAATGAAGACATGACTAATCAATTATCAATCAAATCATAAATTCATTAAATGACATTTAAAAAAGTAAAAAATCATGACCAAACAATTAATAGATGATACAATTTGCATGCGGAGAGTACGTGTACGTGGTGGGTACGTATGTAAATAAATTTAGACTTCTACACATAAAAAAAAAACATAAAAAAGATGCTTAGAATCAAAATATTTGATCGGAGAGCCAATATTCAATCCAAAATTTTATTTTTAAAAATCAAAGGCATTGGCGGATCAGGACATCTACGTGCTTAATATAAGAATGGAGAAAAGGAATTGTAGATATCGTATTTAAGTATGCTCAATTGACACATTTTAAGTACCACATTTCTATTTTAAAGACCACTTTCTCATTATAAATGATTTGGTACTGCACTACCACATACATGATGTTTAGGAAATACATCTCGCGTGAAGAAACAAGTCACATATGCTATTCAACTAAGATTGAAAAGAAAAACAAACAATTGACGAAAATATTATATTACACCTCTCTGATTCTTTCATTAGATGAGGGAAAATACAACAAAATAAAATTCATCTTTTAATTGCACATTCATATTTTTTCATTTTTCATTTTTAGATATATATATATGAGGAGGGATCGGATTACACCCTTTTTTTTAACACACTTTGACACCTACCATTTTCAAAGTTCAAACAGTCGATCCAAACCGTTCAATATGATGGATATATTAAAATGTGCTTGGAGATCAAATTTTACATTTTTTTTTGAATTATTTTACTATTTATTAAGATGGTTACAAAATCGTTGTTTTTAGACTATTAAAAAACAACGATTTTGTAACCATCTTAATAAATAGTAAAAAAATTCAAAAAAATGTAAAATTTGATTTCCAAGCACATTTTAATATGGTGATCATGTTGAATGGTTCGGATCCACTGTTTGAATTTTGAAATCACAAAATTGGCCTATAAAAAAAACAATGTCAAGATGTGTCAAAAAAAATGGTGTAATTGAATCCGTCCTATATATATATATAAAGAGAGAGTGGCTAAACTCAAAACGTTTGCACCAAGGGTTTGGTGCAAACGATTTGGTTCTCCTATTTGCAAAGTCCAACCGGTCGATCCAAACCGTTAGATATTTAATCCATATTAAAATGTGCTTGGAGACCAAATTTTACATTTTTTGGAATTTTTTTACTATTTATTAAGCCACTTTGAAAGTTGTTGATTCGGGTGAACAGTAAAAACAATGCAATCAAATTCTGGACTGTGTGATCAGCAATTTTCAAAGTGGCTTAATAAATAGTAAAAAAATTCCAAAAAATGTCAAATTTGGTCTCCAACCACATTTCAATATGGAGAACAACTTGAACGGTTCGGATCGACCATTTGGACTTCGAAAATCCGAAAACAAATCGTTTGCACCAAACTCTTGGTGCAAATGTTTTGAGCTTAGCCACACTCTCTCTCTCGATTTTTTTTTTTATATAGAATTCCTATAAAATCTATTAACCAGACCAGCCTTGCGCTGAAGAAATTTAGCAATATAGCCTCCACCGATCCTAGGGATCGGTGGAGTAGAAAAAACAATGACAGCACCGGTCCTAGGGACCGGTGGAGACTCTTATGCGCCAGACACGGCTACCAGCCACAGAAAATCCCAAAAAACTGCAAAAAACTGCTCCACCGATCCCTAGGATCGGTGGAGGCTTGATTTGCATTTCAAACCCCGCGCGGCTCCAGAGAGGCTTCTCTGTCTCTCCCCCATTCTCTCCTTCGCCATTTTCATCTCCGAACTCCTCTTTTTTTTTTTTTTTTTTTCTTTTATTCTCTCAATTTACTCTATCATTTTTCAATCCAATTGTTTTAAAATTTCTGGATCGTCCAAGAGAGTTAGAAACTCTTCAGATCTACAATTTTGACAAGGTAAATATCCCTCTTTTTAAATTTTTTTATTTTAGCCGAATTAAATTGAATAATTAATTTAATTTAGTTTGTTTAGCATATTTAGATTGTTTTTGTGAAATATAGTGTTAAATTAGTATTTTGTGTAATTTAGTGTTGATTTGGAGTATATTTAGTAATTTAATGGTAATGTAGTGTAATTTGGAGTTCATTTGATGTTAATTTAGTGTAATGTAGTGTTAATTTAGAGTTCATATGATGTTAATTTAGTGTAATGTAGTGTTAATTTAGAGTTTATTTGATGTTAATTTAGTGTAATTTAGTATATATGTAGTATAAATTTGTGTAATTAAATGTTCATGTAGTATATAACTTTTTAGTAATTTGTATTATAATTTTTGTAAAATTAGATAAATGTGTGATGACTCTCATGAAGTTTAAAATTAGATAAAATTATAAATGTGTAAAATTAGTAATATGTAGTATAAATTTGTGTAATTAAGTGTTCATGAAGTTTATTATTAAAATCAAAATTAGATGATATGTTATTTACATGTAGTTAAATTTTGATTATTGTAGCCATATGCTTGGAAAAATATTTGTTTATATAATTATGTGTGATGACTCTCATCAGTTGCAAAAATATCTGTTTATCAAATTTTCTAACAGAGTCAATGGATAATCTGGATTATCCGGAGTTGTTGAAATTAGCACCACAGAACCACAGGGCATGGGGAGTTCGTGATATGGTAATTTTGATTATATTTATTAATTATTTGTTGCAAATAAATATTATATGAAGTATTTGAAGGGTTTATAATGTTTTAATTATTTTTGGCAGCCTAACTCTTCAATGCAAATAAATTCACATCAGACTAGTATTGCTTACAACAGTCGGATGGACGATGCTCTGAAGAGGTTAGGGTTGTATCAAATTGCTCGCCTAAATGATTGCAAGATTGATCCGCATTTGATTACTGCTCTGGTTGAGAGGTGGAGGCCGGAGACCAATACATTTCATTTACCTGTCGGTGAGGTGACAGTGACGTTGGAAGATGTTGCATGTCTATGGGGCTTATCGATTAAGGGTAATTAATAATCAGAAGTTGTTTATCGGTTAATTTAATTAACTATTTATAAAAATAAATTGTTAATTGTATAGTTGTTTTAATTTGCAGGTGACGCGATTACTGGCACCAGCGATACTGATTGGGACCCATACTTAGAGTATGATCTAGGGGCTGATCCGGCTACTTTTTACAATCACATACATGAGACAATGCCATACAAATATAGGACTTATCATCCTAACACTGAGAAAGAACGATTGTCCGTCTCTGGTTATGCGCTTAGACTGAAATGGGTGCGGGCGCAATTTAGTTTACCCTTAGAAGCTTGGCACAATGATGAGGCGGTTGCACGGTACACCCGAGGTTTTTGTATGGATTTATTCGGGTCAGTTATGTTTCCAGATTCAAGTGCGGATGGAGTCCCTGCGATGTACTTGCAATTCATCACTGATCTAGATACTACACGAGAATACAATTGGGGAGGTGCTGTACTTGCACATCTCTATCGAGAGTTGTCACGTGCTTGCCACGCGGGGGTAGACACGATAGGGGGTCCGATGTTGTTGTTACAGATTTGGTCATGGACTCGATTTGCTGTTGGTCGGCCTGTACCCCGATCAGAGCCACCTCCCTTCGGTGGTGCCGATGAGGATACGAGGAATGCTTTCGGTGTGAAGTGGACCACCTTTCATTTGTGGCCCGACAACCCTCACTTAGGTAAAAAGATTTTTGTTTCGAGATAACTTCGATAGATTTATAATTGTTTTTTAAAATTTATATTTTTTTTTACAGGTGGTACAGCCATGTATAGAGATAGCTTCGATAGACTAGCTGATGAGACAGTTAACTGGCGACCATACGTTGATTACTATGATCAGTTACCTCGACATGTCCGACAACAAAAGAGGTATTGGATGAGCTGCGGTTACGTGATTCATTTTTGGATGGTGGAGTTTCAGCATGCGGATAGGGTCATGCGCCAGTTTGGTAAGCACCAAGAGATCCCGCCTCCTTCTCCTCTACCATGGGATGAGATCAGTTATTTACGTCAGACGTGGTTTCACGATTGACATTTGGAAGATTTACATTTAACTCTATACTTAGTTTTGCTGCTGTTTAGCACGACTAACTCTGTATTTTTTGGTAGGTTAAAATCAGCAAGTTCTGCTATTAGTTTGGCTTTGGATTCAAACATTTGACCTTCAGCAAATTTTTCATCTAACCTGGGGGGGTTCGCAAAAAATGCACGATCCGCGTATGGCATTGGCAATTCATCGTGGAATGATGAACATGGATGCTTAAGTCCTCGATTGAGGAATGGGATCGACTTGTGCCAATCCTTCAATATTTCTTGGGCGTTCATTTCAGCCTCCGCCTCGTCCATGTCTGCGTCCCATGCTTCAGCCGAATCGTCATCATCAAAAGAACTTGTATCAGATTCTGTGTCTTTTTCTGATTGCTCACAAGGGTCATCACCGGCCTGAACCGGATGTGTGTAGGTGTGTACAGGTACACTGCCCGAGTCAGGGTGAAAGCCGGTCTGAACCGACGGTGTGTTACTGCCTCCAGGCAAACTATCTGGACACGGATCATAACTGCTTTGGTTTCTACCCTGGTGCGCCTCAGCTACCAATTCTATAACCTTAAATCCAGCCACTTGAGCTGCTGTTTGTTTAATAACATCCCAAGTTTCCTCATTTTCTATCCGAAATAATGAGAAATGGTACGATCCGGGTTGTGCTGTGTTCATACGTACCCTGATTGTCAATTTAACTCGACTCGGAAGCAATTCAAGTCCAACGTATATTTGCCGTCTTATAATAGCAAAACTGGTAGAATCAGATACGGTAAAGGTAAATGCAGCCCCTATGTCATAACCAACACCTGTTGAAGTGCTTTGGAGGTTACCACCGTAATACACATTGATCAATAGCAGTGACATTTTGCTGAACAAAAATCAAACACTAAATTAACTCCAAATATTTTTCAATTTTACAACACTAAATATAAACATATTTTAAAAAAAAACTCACAATAATAATCAGAAGACGATGCTGAGTACAATGGCGGTGGCGATCTGTTCTTACAGCAACTCCTCTATTGAACTTGAAAAAAACGAAATAAGGAAGGAAAGAAGAAAGAAGAAAGAAGAAAGGAGGCTGGGAAGAGAAGAAGAAGAGAGAAGAAGAAAGGGGCTGCTCAGGAAGAAAAACCCTAAACCTACACCGATCCACAGAACCAGTGGAGGCCGGTTTTTCGGATTTTTGCAGCTACACCGATCCTGTGGATCGGTGCAGGTATTTTTTTATGATTTTTTGAAGCTACACCGATCCACAGGATCGGTGCAGGCTTTTTTCGGTGTAGTCTTCCGTGATGTCGCTGTGGCAGGTGCAAAAGGGTCTCCACCGGTCCCTAGGACCGGTGCTGTATTTATTTTTTCTGCTCCACCGATCCCTAGGATCGGTGGAGGCTATATTGCTAAATGTCTTCAGCGCAAGGCTGGTCTGGTTAATAGATTTTATAGGAATTCTATATAAAAAAAAAAATCCTCTCTCTCTATATATATAGATATAATATTTTGTCAGAGAGGAAAAAGATATGGATTTTTTTATTTTCAATTCCTTGAAGCATTCATGTAGGTGTTCAATCGTCAAAAAATTCGGAATTTAAAGTAATAGAAGCATTAATTGGGTTCCTTTAACATTTATAATGAACATATATCCACCACAAAGGCATTAATTAGACACCTGTACTAAATGCTTAAAAGACATGCATTGAAATAATTTTTCATCTGTGTCCTTTCCAATAATTAATTTAATTTATTTCTAAAAATAAAAATTCATTCCAATTTTGACGTCTTCCCTCTACATTTATTATTAAACTAGTATCGTGCCCGTGCGTTGCAACGGAAATATATTATAAGATAAAGAAATTTTTTTTTATATAAAATGACATATTTCCGTAAAAGAATAGACTTGACGAATAACATTTTGTAAATGACATCTATATGTAAATAACATTCCTTAAATTGAATATATATATATTTTTTTTTATCTTTTTGACATTTTCATAAAAAAATCTCAAACAAAATGACATATTAAATAATAAATAGCATTCCTTAAAGAGTCCGGCTAGTATGAAATAGAAAGAAATGAAGACATTTTTTAATGCATTTATTTTTCAAAAATAGAAAAAAATAAAGACATGATCAAATAATTATCAATCAATTTAAAAATTCTTAAATAATATTTAAAAAATAGAAATAAATTATGACCCATCTAAATACAATTGAACTTTCTTTCTTGAACACCAACTGAATCTATTTTGGCAATTACAGGGTGAAAATGTATCAGAACCCATGTCCAAATTAAAAAAAAAAAAAAAATTAAAAATGTAATTATCTTGTTACCTTGATTTACTGCAATAACTTCTGAATTGCCGAGTATATCCTTGGTGTCTTGGCTCATAGAATTGAGATCACACCCATTCAAAAGTGGGGCCTACATAGTTGAAATTTAGAATTATATAAAAAAAAACATTTCATACATTTTTTGTTGATGGTTTTGTTGATTTGGGATTTTAAGTATCTAGACCTATGACCATGCTAAAATGTGACCGGTACTCTTCAGTAGTCATACCACTATTACCCACCTCAAGCATATCAGGATTTGAAAATAATTAATGAAAACTACTCAAAAAAATTACTCAATTTTTTTTTTAAAAATGTACAAAAGTCCATAAATTAGTAAAATTTAATTTGAGTGAAAATTACCATTCCAACCTCTGAGTCATGCGTATGATGCTCATCTGTCATTCTCATCTGCCCGAGATGTCATACTATGTGAATTGAAAACAAATTAGCATTTTTTTAATCATTAGTTTAAAAAAGGAAATAAGAACACCTCTTTCAAGAAAAATAAGATGAAAAAAAAAACATGTTCCAGTTGTCCTGGATATCTCCAGTTGACTGTGCCCAAGTAGCCAGATCATTTTGTCCCTGTATAAATATTCATTTTTCAATTTCTTATTATAACCTGCTAATATCAAGGTATATATTTTTTTAGATTATGGTAGTAGCTAGAGAAGGAAATACGTGACACGCCGTGACGTGACGTGACAAACACGCTGTGATTTGGTCACGTGACGTGACGTGACGTGATCAATGTTTTTTTTTCACGTGACGTGACGTGACGTGATCAAAATAGTGGCAGACGATCACGTCACGCGAATGGTCACGTCACGCGTAGTCACGCCGTGACTACCCGTGACGTGATATGACGTGACATAAATTAGTCACATTGAACTTTTTTTATATTTTAATTTAAATTGTTGAAAATTCAGAAATTTTTTGTAAAATAAGTAAATAATGTTGCAAAAATTAACTAGTAAATAATATTCTAAAAATTGCCAAATTTTTTGGATAAAAGATATTTAAACCCGTTTCATTAAGAAACATAGTTTTTACAAACAGCCACAAAAGAAAAGTCTGAATATACTATGAATATACTACAGAAACATAGTATAATAGTGCTAATAGGAATATGGACTACTAGAGTTTGTCCTCAAAACATGCTAGAACTGACAAAATATAACAGTACGTGATCACGTGATGTGTTTTATAACGTGACGTGACGTGACGTGATCACGTGACGTGATTAGTTTACGTGACGTGACGTGACGTATAATTTTTGTTAAATACAGTCACGTCACGCAACACGTGAGTCACGTCACGTAATCGACACACGTGACGTGACGTAACGTGACGTGAACGTGACGTTACGTGACGTGACTGATCACGCCGTGACAA
This sequence comes from Carex kokanica, assembly GCA_025461125.1. NCBI lineage: Eukaryota > Viridiplantae > Streptophyta > Magnoliopsida > Poales > Cyperaceae > Carex > Carex kokanica. The sequence goes on from JAJGRX010000223.1 coordinate 219,729, forward strand.
ATTTCCTTCTCTAGTAGTAGCTGCCAAGAAAAAACATTTAACTATTTAAGTCCAAATAATAAACGTCAATTACATCCCTCAATCAATCACAAATTCTTACCACCTATAGACATGCATGAATATGATTATAAAACAATGAAGCAAAAAAACTGGCATTGGATACTGGTACATCAGCAACAGTCCGTCGGGTATCATCTGGTACTATTCCTGTACTATTTTTAATATGAATCAGGCAACAGATTGGACTCCCATAGCTCTTCTCGTTCCTGCATTACAAAATTTTAACCATAATCTGCCCTCTATAACTATTCTTTCTGACAATAGTCTTGGAGTAATAGATTTTTTGGAAAAAAAGTTGTCGTTCCTTCTTTTCCATATGTTCCAACAGGTACATAGGAATAGTGATCTCCACTCTTTGTAGCATTGTGCTCTCCTTGATTTTGCATATTGCCACGAATCCACCCATGGTTGTTCAATTGTCAGCGCCGGTACCAGTAATCTATACCCCAACCGAACCGCTACCCTGCATCACTATAGATACCTAACTTGAGTCCCTTTGCGTGCACGTAATCGGTAAGAGCTTTCATGCCCGAATGAAATGTCGACTTCTTGGGAACAAGGTAACCCTACATTTTCTAAAAAAACAAACGAAGAAAATCATCATTTCAACAAAACTTAAAAAAAGATGTAAATTAGTTTGACAAATTTGAATAGAAAAAAGTAGCTATATACTGATAGTAGGAAATTCAATATTAAAAAGAAAAGCAAATTGATTGTGTACCTGATAATCTCGATTATATTCTCCCCACCAATCATCTGCATTTTTTAAATAATTGCAAAAATTAAGGAAAATTGCATCAAGAAAAAAATATTAGAATGTATTTTACACGAAAATGATAAGTGGTAATCCAAAACCTCTTATCAGTTGTTCACCAAAGCATCAGCTGTATAAATTAAACAATAAGTTAGAGGTGAAATTTTAAAGAATAATTTATTGTTAAATCTTACTATAATTAGCTTGAATTTAGAGGTTAAGATGACATATAAAACCAAGGAATAAAGAGAAATAAGGAAATAAGAAAATAAGGAATGAGAGAGAGCTAGAGAGGAGAAATAAGGAAACGGATAAATTGATTTTCTCTCCAATTTTGTTTCCCATTTAATTTTAATTGTAACATATCGTGTGAAAGTACGTGTGGCGAATATGTTTCTAACTAAATTTAGTCTTCTACATTAAAAAGAATGCATTTCATCAAAAGAAGAAGTATTATTTAATTGGAGGGTTGATATTAAATCTGAAATTTCATCTTTCAATCGTAGCCGTTGGCAGATCGGACAACCAATGTGCTTAATAATGGAATGGAGATAAAACAAGTTATTCGGCTTTCGCTTAAAATGAAGGGAATGAAAAGCGACACTTCAAATGGGTTCCAACTTCCAACTTCTAACTTCCACATCCTCATCTGCTTTGACTCAACAAAAATAATTAAAAAAGTGACCTTTTTACAGAAATATTTTAATTTGAAAAGTACCGACATTTTTATTAATACCCTTAAAAAAAAAAATATCAAATCTGCCCTCAATTTGAATTTTTTTTTAAAAATGCCCTAACCGCCCCTTCATGGGGCGGTTCACCATACCCGCCAAACCACCCTATGGTTGGGCGGTTCTGTTGGCCAAGAAAACCGCCCCCCTATGGGGCGGTCCACTTTACATACTATAAAAACCCTGCGCACTGCGCACTCTCTCCCTCACATTTCATTTTCGCTCTCGCCCCGCCTCTCGCTCTTTCTGTGCTCCGAAGGTATTTTTTTTATATTTTTATTTTATTATTATTTTTATTATTATTTAGTTAATGTGTATTACTGTAGATACTGTAGGTTACAGTAGGTTACTGTAGATTACTGCAGATTACTGCAGATTACTGCAGATTACTGCAGATACTGCAGATTACTGCAGATACTGCAGATACTGCAGATTACTGTAGATTAATGCAGATTACTGTTCATTATTATCGTTCATTATTACTGTTTATTATTTATTATTATTTTTTGTAATTTTTTTTTATTTTAATATAATTTTAATTGTTGTTGTTTACTAATAATTTAATTGTGTATTGTTATTTTGTAAGTGATAAAAAAATTGTTTATTAATGTAGCTATCAAAATGTTGGTTACACTGCATATGGGCGGGAAGTTCGTGGTTGGTGTGGAGGGAGCATATTACACGAAAGATCCAACCCACGGCTTTGAGGTTAACGAAAACACCTCATTTATGGAACTTAAGCAAAAGATATTCGAAAGGATTGGTGTAAACAACAACCGATATGACATAGATTTAGTTACTCGGGTTGACACAGGGAGGGATAGACCTTACTATGTAAAGTATCCAATAACAGATGAGGATGGTTGGAGATGTGTTTATAATACTTTTCAATCTGCGGGTACCCCGATAATGGAGTTATATTCCATAAAGGTCCTGCGTCGGTCCGGGATTGGACCTTCTACGGACAATACAGGTCATGATAGCCCGGTGCAGCAGCACTCGGGTTATGACAACTCGGGTGACCGAAACTTCGCTCATGCACCACCCGTTCATACTGATTACACCGCTGATTATACCACTGATTATACCACTGATTACACCACTGATTATACCACCGACCTACCACCACCACCACCACCACCTCCTATTCAACCCGTAATCCAAGCCAGATTTCCTTCTGTACCACCGTCCGTACCTATAATTGTACCTGTTATTGTTCCTCGGAGAGATGCTATGCTGGAGGCTGAAGGGGTTGATGCCATACCGGAACATGAAATTAACTCGGGTGATAGTTGGGACGGGGATTGGGATTCTGATGCATTATCAGACGGTGATGGAGATTATGCACCCAGGCATGACAGATTTCCGATTAGAGGTCGGACAAACAGACATCCGGTAGCCACATTCAATGATACTACTGCTTTTGAAGAAGCAGACATCAGTTTTTTTGGGAAGCGTGTCGTTTACAACACAGAACTTGCTCCGAATCAGGTTTATACCAGCATAGAGGAACTTGTGAAGAAAGTCCAAGAAACTCATATTCACGGCAACTGGGAGTGCACAATACAAAAGAGAGATCGAAAAAGGTTAGTTGTTGTTTGCAAAGACTCACCGCGATGCGAGTTCTATGCAACCCCTGTGGGTAAGGGGGACGCATGGATCATTAAGAAATGTGAACCACCTCATACATGCAAGTCTGCGTCGTCAAGGACAGACCATGCACAACTTACGGCATCACTTATTGCCGATGTAATTGAGAGGGATGTTAAGGACGACCCGTCGATCAGCCTTAAGGAGGTCGGTAGAGCGGTGAGACACGCTTACGACCATGTAACCCCAAAATACAACAGGTTGTGGAGAGGACGTGAACTTGCGATTTGCAGATTGTTCGGTAGTTGGAAGGGTTCATACAACTTGCTTGCACCACTGCTCCAGGCCATAGCAAGTACAAATCCCGGCACAAAGTTTGAATGTTGGAATGTCCCCGATCCTGATGAGCACGGCGCGATGCAATTCAAGGCCATAGCATGGGCGTTTGGTCCGTGCATTCAAGCTGTGCCATATATTAGACCTGTTATCAGTATAGATGCATGCTTCTTGTCTGGCCGTTACGAGGGGAGGTTGTTGATAGCATGTGTATATGATGCCGAAAACCAGTTGTTGCCTTTGGCATTTGCAATTGTCGAGAAGGAGGACGGTGAAAATTGGGGTTTTTTCATGAGTTTTTTGCGAAGAGAGGTGGTTGGGAACAGGTTCTTCTGCGTCATATCAGACCAGCACAAAGGAATCAAATATGTCTTTGATCGAACAGATTTCGGGTGGTCGACAGCGCAGGGCGACTGTGTGCATAGGCTGTGTATGCAACAGGTTGCAAAGAACCTCCACAAGCATGTCGGATACGACCAATGGGTTGCAGATACATTTAAAATTGGATGCAGAAGGAAGAAGCCAAGAAGGATGGAAGAGATGTTCAAAGATTTCGCAAAGGTATGTATATTTTATATGAAATTTTAATAAACTAATTACTTATATTTTTCTAATCTGAAAATTTATTTCTGTGTAGTATTGTCCGAAGGCAAATTTGTACTTACTCAAGGTGGGGAAAAATAATCCGAGAGATCTGCAAGAACCACCCGCATATGAGAAAATATTTCAAGCAAAAGATGGAGGTTGGAGATGGGGAATAATGGCAACAAATGGGTCCGAGTCCTTGAATGCTGTTTTCAAGCAGAGCCGAATGTTGCCCGTGGCAGCCATTGTGGAGGACACTTTCTACAAGCTTAATGCATGGTTCGTTGACCGCCGTGTTAAAGCAACAGAATTACTCGCCAGGAACCAGACGTTTTCAACAAGGGTGGAGGGCAAATTACGCAAACATAGGGAGAAAGGTTCAGTTATGACCGTTGTCCCGTATGGGGATCGCACCTTGGAATTCGAAGTTCACTCTCCGAATGAGTACGCTCCAACTAGCCGTAGAGCAGATGGGACTATGGAGTTTATTAAAAGGCCTTACAAGTATGTTGTCATTATCGGAGATAACAATACTGTAACATGCACATGCCAATGAATCCAACTAGCTCACCTACCTTGTTCTCATGTTATGGCGATGTGCTGAGTCAGAAACTTCCGTGAGGATGATTTTGTCGCCGACATGTACCGTACCACTTACCTTGCGAGTACTTGGGGTGCATCCTTCCATTCTTATCCCAACCAGCATGCATGGCCGGCCTATGTTGGGGATGAACTCAACCCACCCAAGAAGATCAGGTTAGGGGGAATACTGATCATACATCTTTTTAATATAGTTATTTAACTTCTTTTTATATCAGAAAAGGGAGAAGGCCCCACAAGCGTGCTGTAATGACAATGGATCAGATGCAGGGTAGGCGAATGGGACACCAGGCTCGCCGTTCAACTTGTGACAGGCAGCGAGCAGGTACATTTCATTTTGTATTTTATAATTCATTTTATATTTTTTGATTTCAATAACATATCATTTTTGGTGAACTGGAATGCAGATGCCATCAACGAAGCCAACGAAAGAGAAAATGCTAGAGTTGTTGCTGAGGCCACCGGTAGCGGTAGTACTCATGCAGAGGCATCCGGTAGCGGTAGTAGTGTCGCACAACAGACTGGAAGCAGATCCAGAACTCGTCGATTTCTAAATTTGTTCGGTCGTCGTCGATGAGTTTGTGAACTGATTTAATTCGTAGTTTGTAACTATTTTTGTATGCTTCATTTTTGTTATTTTCATAGCGCAATTAAATATACACAAATTGACAACATAAAAAATAAATAAACAATATATCTTAAACAATATATACATCTTAACAAAATATATATCTTAAACAATATATACATCTTAAAAAAATATATACCAATATATATTTCCTTACAAATATATATATCTTAAAAAATAAAAATATATCTTAACAATATATACATTTACCTATAAATATATATTATATATGTCTTAAAAAAGAAAAATATATATTAACAATATGTACATCTTAAAAATATATATATCAACGCTAATTTCCTTATAAAAATATATACTTTATTTGCAAACATATATCTTAAAAATATATCAAATTTGAAAAAAAAAAAAAAAAAAATAGAGAACCGCCCCAATTCTGGGCGGTTGGCTAGAGGTACTGGACTGCCCAGCAAAGGGGCGGTTTTCTAGCAGTAGTGAACCGCCCTACAATGGAGCGGTTAGGGCATATTTAAAAAAAATTTCAAAGTAGGGGCAGATTTGATTTTTTTTTTTTTTAGGGTATTAATAAAAATGTCGGTGAAAAGTACGTTGCATCTAAAAATTGACCTTTTTAAAAAAAAATTTAATTTTGAAATTACGTTGCATCTAAAAGTTTCGAGCGCTCTGTACTCGAGGTTTAGGTAACCCAGTTTTGCACGAAATGCCTCGTAGAGATATAATCTCTTACACAGCCATGATATCATCTCTATTGGATGCCAATTCAAAGAGTAGGAAAAGTCTGTAGGGATGTATACTGACATGACTAGGGCTTGTATAAAGCCTACTGCATTGGAATGAGAGTAGGTCCGATGCCCATCAGACCTATCTTGGTTCGATGGGTGTGATGACCATCCGATTTGCATCAAGATTGGTGTGATCTGCATCAATATCCGTGCAAGTCTTATCAGTTTCCGTGCACATAGATCTTGATGCTAATCATATGGTGATAGAGCTAATTGAACCTAACTGTAGGTCCGATGCCCATCGGACCTACTCCTATCTCTACTGCATTAACTTTTTCCAAGTTGCTGTCTTCATGCATCTCTCACAATTGGTACCAGAGAGGCAAGAGGGTTCACTGTCAATCTATTCGTCAAGAAGTACCACCTAATTAACTATCCCATAAAAAAAAAAAAAAAGAGTACCACTTAATTACGTCTTGAAAACTGTGCTAATGGACATGTATTGCAAATGCTGTGATATGACATGCACTGCGAGTTTTGAGTATGATGTTACACTAATATTCACCAGTATATATGATTTCTGGTTTATTAAAAGCTAGAAAGCATGAAGAGGCTATTGCTATGTTTAGAGAAATGGAATGCTAGCTCCAGTACAAAATCTAATGAGTGAGGCTATGGTACTTCGGCTAGTGTACTATGGCTAGTGTACTACGGCTCAATATGGTACTTTTTAAAATCCTAACGGTCGATCCGACCGTTCAATGTGATATCCATATGAATATGTACTTGCAAACTAAATTTTATATTTTTTCAAATTTTTTTACTATTTTTTTAGATAGGTAGAATTTTTAGTGTTTTATACAAATTTTGGACCATCAAAATTCAACCTATCTAAAAAAATATTAAAAAAATTCGAAAAAATATAAAATTTAGTTTGCAAGTACATATTCATATGGATATCACATTGAACGGTCGGATCGACCGTTAGGATTTTAAAAAGTACCATATTGAGCCGTAGTACACTAGCCATAGTACACTAGCCGAAGTACCATAGCCTCACTCAAACCTAATTCCTTTCACTTATCAGTGCTTGCTCATCCAAAATTGGACTACATTAGGGAGCATGTACAGATTAGATTCACTCGAGAATTGTTAAACTCGGATTAGAGCATGATTCATCCATTGCCAAATGTAATTAATTTCTTAAACTATTTATTAATTGTCACATATATATAACCATGCACATTGTATTTATTAATTAATTGGAGTAATTTCATGTATATATCGCCTCATTTTTATTATCATATTTGCCTTTTAAAATTGTTAAAACTCACATATTTATCCATTAGAACTCTATAATATATTAAATATATCTAAAACTAATTAAAACTAATTAAATAACAGTATTTGAGACTCTAAAATTAGCTTCAGATCATTATACCCTTCTATCTTTTCCTTCCTCATTCTTTCTCCCCAATTATCTCTCTGTCTCATTCCTGCCAAACGCTTTGCTCTTTTCCCTGTGCTCACCCCTCTCTGATACGGCATTATCACCCGTCCCATTTATTTTGTGTCACCAATCTTTCTCTCAGCAGCAAAAACTTGTAAAATCAGTGGCCATTTCTGTTATATCAGGTTTACAGCACCTCCAATCAAGAATTATATATTTAACATATGTATTTTTCAACCATTACTTCCCTAACATAAATATACTATATAACACTGAAGAAACATGTGTTTTGCATCCACAAACATGGCTAGTGGTTTCAATACCAAACAATGCCATCATAAAAACTGAATACAACGGTGCAATAGAATTTAGGTTAAGTGTCCAAATTGAATCTTCATGATCATTTACAGCGACACCGTCACTATAAGATAAAAATAAGAAATCTGTTAATTTTGATTATCCTCAAATATCATATTTATGTATTATACTTGTTTTGTTTTTGACATTATATGATCTCTCTTGTTATGTTATTTTGCAATTAATTTTGAGGAGCTAAGAACTTATTCTAAGACAATTACATAAATCAGTTTAGTTCATTGTTGTTGTTGTTATATATATTCTACTTGAAGGTCCTTATCATGCAACAATTTTTATTAATTCATGGTATTTACATTTGTATAGCAACTAATAATTCATTGTAACCAACACTTATTGTCACACATAACAACACTAAATTTATTATTCATTTAATTTGTGTGTAGCTCATTACTCATGTCTCATGCGAGCTAAGAGTTGCAAACCAAAAAAAAAAAAAAAAAAACCTTTTAATTCCTATGTTGGCAAAATCATTTGCTGATTATTAATTGTTAAATCTATATTAGATTTTCAATTCTAATTTCTACTCCAACGTGACAGTTTTTAACTTCTATTATTTCTACGGCAATGATATTTAATTTCATTTTAATTACCAGATGCTTTTAGCTTTTAGCTTTCACTAACCAATTTGTCAGATTTTTGGCATTAAAAAAGTTGAACAAGTATAAACTAGTTATTTTGACATTAACTAATCAACCAAAAGAGAACTCCGAAATCTGCTCTGTCAAACTCAGACCTACATCTAAGAAATTAAAAATAACTCTCAAATATTAAGTAGAAATTAAATTAATTTTAATTTTTAAATATCTACAATTCCTAATGAATTCACATGCTCCCTTCGATATTTGAATTGGGGTCACAATTACATAGGTTTGTCTGGAAACAAGGTTTTGCATTGAGTTTGGTTGTTTTGAGCGCTCTGTATGAATTCTACTCAAGGCCTGGGGAACCCAGTTCTGCACAAAAGGTGTTCGATGAAATGCCTCACAGAGATTTTATTTCTTACACAACCATGATATCGTCTCTATTGGAGACCAAAGAGTGGGAAAAAGCTGTTGGGGTGTATAAAACCTAATGCATTCACTCTTTCCAGGTTTCTTTCATCATGCGTCTCTCACTGCTGGTACCAGAGAGGCAAACTTAATTATGTTCTTGATATGTATTGCAATTTGCCAATGCTGTGATATGACATATGCACTGTGAGCTAAAATTTGAATCTAAATATTCACAATAAAAAAATTAAAACTCTAATTAAAGCACACATGTAATATAATTTTTTTTAGAAAGCACATATGTAGTATTTTATAAAGGGTTAAACTATATATAATAAAAAAAAATGCAATTAAATTTTAATATATATAACTAATTTTTTTAAATTATTGGAGTGACTAAGCAATCTCTGGATTTGACGATAAATTGGCTCCTGACACCGAATATTTAAAGGCTCGAACTACACCTTAGACCAAGTTTTGATAGAAATTCACATAATATAAGGCCCTATTATATCTGTAACTATGTAACAGTTACTATAGGTTATGTAATGTTCTAAGATGTCTTTTCATTTCGTTACGACGTTGTTGAATTGAAGGAAATAAAATTTGAAGCTTCATGTATCAGTTCATTTTTTCTTTATTATTATGGCACTTATTAAAATGGACAACTTGATTGAAACTTGAGCCTTCAAATATGCACAAACATGTTAATTAGCTATTCCTAAATTACAAAACAAAAAAAAAATTCTTGCCAGAAATTTCAAGTAAAATTAAGACAAACTAGTAGTAAACAATGTCATCAATGATGTTTTCCTATTAAATTTGGTGCCAGTTGATCAATTACAACGACATCGTCACTATAAGATAAAAATAAAAAAATTGTTAATTTTGATTATCCTCTAATATCTTATTTATATATTATATTTGTTCTGAATTTGTTTCACATTATATGATCTCTCTTGTTATTTTATTTTGCAATTAATTTTGAGGAACTAAGAACTTATTCTAAGACAACATAAATCAGTTTAGTTCATTGTTGTTGTTTTATATTCTACTTAAAGGGTCTTATCATGCAACAATTTCCATTAATTCATGGTGTTTGCATCTGTATGATGGTGATCATACATAAAAGCTAATAAGCCATTATAACCAACACTTATTGTCACACATAACAACACTAAATATATTATTCATTTAATTTGAATGTAGTCCATTTCTCATGTCTCATGTGTGCAAAGAGTTGCAATCAAAATTTCAGAATATAGGAAAGAAAATGTATAACATAAAATTAACAAACTGTTTAGTACGTATTCACCAAAAATTTTGTGCTTAATTTTGTATCATTGGAGTTGTTTCTTTGTAGTAGCTTAAACATCTTTAGTTAACTTTTTATTCTAATTTCAAATTCAACGTAATATTTAAAAAAAAAAATAGATGTATGAGAATGTCATATTTAGTAAGGTTTTTATAAAGAGATTACATTTTAAATCGCACCAAATTAACTATAGTTAACATTGCCGCCGCTACCATCGCGCGTCGCCATTAGGACCTTGTTTGAACGGGAGCGGTGCCATCTGTAGAGAGATAAAGGAGGTAGCGAAATAGAGGCAGAGAGAGAGCTCCAATCGATGGTGCCCGACCCAATCGATTGAGATCAGCAGAGGGATTCGATTGGAAATTTTACAGAGAGAGAGATTCGGAAAGAAAAGATTATGGGGAGGTATCGGAAATTAATTTGTAAAAACCATTAAATCATGTTAACGAAGAATGTTGGTTTATTGAAGGTAGTATTGGACAGTTAAAATTCATTAGAAGCGCGTGGGGACCTGTCGCTGGTACAAATCGGGTAAAGATGGTTGGATATAGAAACCTTTTCTTTTTTTTTAAAATCAACGGTAGGAGTATTTTTTAATAAAAAAATTGTGGATTTTTGTGTAATTATTAATTTTTAATTGAGGATATGAATAAAAAATTTGGTTCTCACATCCTACACTGTTTTTTTCCGATATTTTTATTAATAACCTAAAACAAAAGAAAAATATCAAATATAACCCCGATTTGAAACTATTTTTAAATCTAACCTAACCGCCCAGAAATGGGGGGTCCAGGTTGCCTACCAAACCGCCCAGAAATGGGGCGATCAGCTGTGGACACTAAACCGCCCCACAAAGGGGCGGTCCGTTTTTTTTTTTCTTCTTCTTCTTCTTAGATTTGAGAGACAATATGAATGAAATTTAATAATAAAAATTCGAATTTTGTTTTTAATATTTGTTAGATTAATTCTTTTGATGTGTAAACCGACATTTTTAAAAATACCCAAAGTTAATTAAAGATTAATAAAAATGCCCAAACCGGCCGGTTCCTTGACTAAATAACTAAAATATTGAGATATAACACTAAAAAATCGATTTTTTTTAAATATTTGTCAAATTACTTTTTTGATAGCATATTTATACTAAAATACACTAAATTACTTGAGAATTACTTGAAATTATGTTAATTTTTTTAATTTTGTTAAGAGACAAATAGGTAAAATACTAAAATATAATATTAAAAAATCGAATTTATTTTTAAATATTTGCTAGATTACATTTTATATATATAATTAGCATATTTATACTAAAACACGCTAAATTACTTGATTTATGCTGAATTACACTAAATTACTTGAAATTACAATAATTATGTAGAATTATGCTAGAATACGGTAAAGTACGCTAAATTACGTACAAATAGGGATGATATCTTCACTGAGAAAGGGAAAAACGACGACGAAACTTCAAACGGCTATAAAACGGCGCTCGAGTGTCCGGTTTCAGCAAATGACCACTTTTCGGAAAGCTTGTGAAAATGCGCATGCGTCGAACCAGCTATGCTGGATTTCCAAATTCAGAATCGCCAAAAAACAAAGGAAAGGGCCTCAAAACTTCAGTTGAAGTTTCCGATTAAGATTTTCATTTCTATTCTCCAATCTACGTAGCTCAGTAAATTAGTTATATAATGAACCTGTATAATACCAATTTTTATTATTTTTGAAATTTTTTTACTATTTTTTATGATTTATGAAATATGGCACAAAATAGGTCCTATTCGTATGTAATTTAGCATAATTTACCGTATTTTAGCATAATTATACATAATTATTGTAATTTCAGCATACATTAACATAATTTCAAGTAATTTACCGTATTTTAGCATAATTCTAGTGTAAATCAGCATAAATTAACATAATTTCCAGTAATTAGCATATTTTAATATAAAAATGGCCGGTTTGGACATTTTTATTAATCTTTAATTAACTTTGGGTATTTTTAAAAATGTCGGTTTACACATCAAAAGAATTAATCTAACAAATATTAAAAACAAAATTCGAATTTTTATTATTAAATTTCATTACTATTGTCTCTCAAATCTAAGAAGAAGAAAAAAAAAAAAAAAACGGACCGCCCCTTTGTGGGGCGGTTTAGTGTTCACAGCTGATCGCCCCATTTCTGGACAGTTTGGTAGGCAACCTGGACCGCCCCATTTCTGAACGGTTAGGTTAGATTTGAAAATAATTTCGAATCGGGATTATATTTGATATTTTGTTTTAGGTTATTAATAAAAATATCGGCTGTTTTTTCGTTGAAAGAAATTTTACAATGGAATTGAGTTAATAGTCACTCTTCTCTATTCTTCTTCCCGATCCAGATCTATATCCCGACCAAAAAGAAAAAAAAAACCCTCTCCTCCGACCTGTCCCCGCGCCGCTCTCTTTCCCTTCCGACCCCTCTCCTTCGACTCTCCTGAATCACGCTGATCTCTTTCCGCCGCTCTCTCTTCATCTCGTCGAACAGGTCTCTCAATCGATCTCGTCGAACAGGAACAGGGGTACGATTTTGTAACTAAATTAGTTTAATAATTCCTTTTCATTTAGAAACCCTAACTCGTAATTGTTGCAACGATTTCATAGTTTTCTTCAGTTACAAGTGCTAATTTACATTTTTTTCATGGGATCGTCAGAACTGGGAAATCAGCAAAAATTGAAGTGCTAATTATATATGCAATTGATCTCAACTTACCTCTATCTTGTAGTAGCACTATCACATAGATGATATTAACATAATAATAAGAGGCTGTATGTGGGGGTGTTCATCGGTTCGGTTCGGTTAAAACCGAAATAAAATAGACAAACCAAATTTTTATTCGGTTTTCAAATATAGAACCGAACCGACCGAATTAAACTTATCAACCGATTAAAAACGAACCAAAGTATATTTCAGTTTGTTCGGTTCAACCGAAAACCGAACAAACCTAAGTATATTAGTTTGCAATTTGTTACTGAACACCATTGAATCATTGATCATATAAATAACTTATAAATAACTCACAAAATCTCTGGTAAAAAAGTATAATAATTAACCAATGACATATAAAATATTATATTATTTGCACTTCATTACAGAGAGCATAATTTGACAATCTGATGAAAAAGAGTTAGCAAAAAGTCAGTTACAGTGAACCATCACTGGGAGTTAGATTGGAATAAAATTGGTGAGGCATATTTTTACACAATTCAAATTGATAAATTATTAGGTATAATTTGACCTCATAATTACATAGAACTATAAAAGCACCAAAGTTTATAGAACTTGGGCAGTAATGAAACCTATTCAGTTAAAAACAAACTATAGAAAACTCATCACAATTGATACTGACAAAACTGATACTGACAAAAGTTTACAGCATTAAACCTATTCAGCACCAAACTATAGAAGAACCAAACCCAAATTTAGCACCAAACTATTCATCACCAAAGTTTACACTTTACAACACTAAATCATATAAATCAGAATTAAATCGTAAGTGACCTATAGTGAAATTAATTCGTATAATTACAACAAGCAATAAAAATATTTGCAATCATTTGATAACCGAAATTACAGAAGTCTGGTAAGAACTCCTAGCATGATTTTTGGAATTACAGAACTCGTCAACTGTTCGTTCCACCAGTAGCAATAGAATTGTTGCGACTGGCACATCTAGTGATACTGCACAGATTTCTGACTCTGGGTGGTGGGCTTTTGACCAGGTTGGGTTCAATGCTTTCCCTTACCTTGCTTTGCTTGCTTTTCCATTATGCTTGCTCATAGGTTGAGTAACTTGAGTTCAGTAATTGCGGACTGAGCACTATCGGCTACAGTGGATGTAGCATATCTATTAGGCCCTGAGGACATAATCGGCTTCATTCAGTTTCATGTCAGAGCTAATGAAAAACCTAATCTTCCCTTTAAAATATATATCTCTTTATTTTATTTTTTTCTGCTATTCTCTCTTTCCTTCATCGATTGCAAGAAATTATCACCAGGAAAGTCTAATTAACATTGAGCATAAAATAGGATGCTGATCTTCCATACAGATCTAAGCTCTCTTTCCTTAACATTAGGCCAGGGCCTAAGTTTGATATCAGAAGTTTGAGGTTCCAGTGAGAGTAAATAATATCAAAAAGGGGAAAGAAATTGAACCTGTGAAGCTCAACATCGTGTGAAGGGGATGGGGTTCGGCGATTTGATGGGTCAGCAGGAGCGACAGGAGTAGGTGGGAGCTGCTTCGGCGATTTTGAGTACGCTAGGGGTTCACGTGAATCACATTCAGCGATTCGTAATTTAGTTTGAGTACCTCGGTCGGTTCAGTTTTCGTGACTTTTTGAAATTATAAACCGAACCAAAGTATATAAACCGAATAAAATCTAAAATTGAACCGAACCGGACCAATTAAACTGACAAACTGAACCATTTAAACCGAACATTTTCGGTTCGTTTGAAAACCAAACAAATCAGACCCGATGAACACCCCTAGCTGTATGGAGAAGAGTTCATACAATTGTACAATTTAAGTTATCTTTCTATATAGCCTTAACTGAAGAGGAGCAAAAGCTCCTTTATAAACCGTACTTTAACTTGCATTTTGTAACAGGTGTATCAACCATCACTCCACATAAGCCAGGCTTGTGCATACAATTAAGGTGGAAGATCAATGGCTAATGACAAGTGCAGTAGTGACTGGGCCGAACTAAGTCTGAATTTGCTACCCCTCATTGCACACAAGTTAGACAACATCATTGATTTTATCCGCTTCCGTGCTGTGTGCAAGCAGTGGCGGTTGGCAACTAACTTGTCAGATAACCCTCCTCAATTTCCTTGGCTTATGATGCTCGAAATATATAGGGACCCTCACATCAGTTTCCTTGCCCTTCCCTCTACCAAAATTTTCTCCATTCCTTTTGAACTTATTTCCACCAGGATTAGTCCACGACGAGGGACAACTAATGAGTTTATGCTCGATAAAAAAAGTTTATTGGACTACCATAATGAGCATTCTAATATCTCTTTATTAGATCAAGAAGACCATGTTAATGATCATAGTACTATTTTTTCGCTTATGTTTAACCGGCTAGGTTGCAACGTGAGTGGTAGTGAAGTTGTCCATTTTCCACCCGTTGGGAATATATCTGAATTTTTTAATTTGAAATCAGACCAACTGCCACATTTCATAATGGATGTCCCATATATGAGATACCATGCACATCACATGGAAAGGATTTTCTTGTATCACTATGGAGATACTATTTTAACAACACGACCACATGTTGTTGTTCTTGATGACACCACTCGAGATGTAGTATCAACATTTTCATGTCCTGAGGAATCTGTGAATGGTTGTTGGTTGATTTCAGCAAGGGATGGCGTGTTGTTAGTTGTACACTATGATTTTCCCCCTCAACATGAAGATGATGTTCCCCCTCAAGTTGAAGATGAAGATGATGTACCATATGTAGATCACCGATTTGTGGTTTATCTCCTTGAGAATTACTACGATGATAAGCAAAAGCAACCCCGCTGGACCAAGTTGAGCGGAATTGGTGATATGATGTTATTTTTGGATGATTGTAATGCTTTTAGCTTGATGGCTAGTGATTATGATCATGGATATAGGGGTAACTGCATCTATTTCATCACTCATTTCAAGAAAAATCCCATGTTTTTAGGGAGTCAATATGAGTATGTACTACTTGGGTTTGACATGAGAGAGAACAGCTGCTTTGTGGTGCGCTCCTTGGGAGAGGCTACAGCTTTTGCTACTAAAATCTATTGGTTTATTCCTTCTCATTATTAGTTCAGTAAATTAATTTGCTCTATGTATTATGCAGTATTGTAAAGATCTTTATATACCATGTTTTGGATGTTGCATAAATGCCTTTAATGAATAACATTGAAAAAGTTATCCAATATATCTTATTACCTTTTAGTCGATTGTGATTTTATCTTGTCATGTGGATTTCAAATTGACAAGTGTAGTAATACATAGTTGGAGGCTGTACCAGAACTGGCACCTCAGCCAATAACGTTTAGAAATCATGTCATGTACCTGTTCAAAGTTGAAGGCCGTGCCAGTACCGGCTGCTTTTTGTTGAAAAGTAGCATAACCTCCCAATATCATTAAAGAAGTTCAACAAGGGAAGAAACAAACCACATTTGAGAAAGGAACTAATACCACTAGTATAACCTAATTCTATCCCTTCTCAACCAAATTAAAAACCCAAACAGAAAAGAAGGTTCTCGGCAACTAAAGAACAACACTTAATACATTTAAAACACCAAAGAACAACATTGAACGCATTTAAAACACCTGGTTCTTCCCCTATTCTCCCAATTAAAAAGCCCAAATGGTGTAGAGGGTCATCCATTTTTCCAAATATTCAACAGACTTTGCTACTCTTGGTCCAATTTCGGAGTTCGCACCTGGATGTTAAGTGTTTAAGAAACAATATTTTTTAGCAAAATAATTTGATTGGGATTAAAATACTTATTTAAAATAATTTTATCAATTTTTGTAATGACTCAACGTAATAAAAGAAATAATATTTTGACCTCTGTCGAGCTTGTATAATGTAATCAAGTTTATTTTTATTTTTGATGAGTTCTCTAATTTGACTTTTGATTAGTTCACGCGGACAGTGCAGTTAAATTTAGTTAAACTATATAAAGTTTATTTTCTTAAAGACTAAGTAAATATTACATTATGAAATTAAGTTTAAATCAAGAATCCTCCTTATTCACCTTTCAATATTTTGAGAAGAAAAAAGAGAAATTATAATTATAATACAAACAAAGCAAAAGTTATTTAATTTTTTAAAAGTATCACAATAAAATTTATATTTAAAACCTATTTTGTTTCACCAATAAAAGATCTGTTAGTGCAATCAACTATTATATCACCACTAACTGAAAAAAAAACATATATGTGAATATACTTGTATGATTGCCAAATTCAACATTTCACTAAATAAATTAGCTAACACATAATATATTAAAAAAATATATTATAATTAGAAAATTAAACGAGACCAAAATAACAACTATTATCTGACTAAATAAATTTATACAAACATTGACACATAAACAATTAACATAATTTAAAAAAAAATCTCAAAATAGTCATAAGAGTAGTTCGATCCTGAAAAAGAAGAAGTAACAAACAAGGTCAAACATTAATAAAATAATTATAAAAAATATACACAATAATAAGAAATGAATAAAAAAACTAACAAATGTGGTAGAATGTGACATTCGAAAATAAAAATTCAGCTTATTAATCATCAGAAAATAAGGCACATTAGCACAACCAACCAACAATATTTAAAATTAGAACAAAACACTGAAATTGACAAGACAAGAAGAAATTTTCTATGGGAAAAGAATGCAGAAGACAGGAAAAGGGATACCACTTGCAAATTGGGAATTAGTGTGTAAACCTAAATTTTTTGGAGGGCCAGGAATCATAAACATTCAGATCTTTAATGATGCTTTGCTAGCAAAGTGGTATTGGTATTGGCTCAAACCAGATGATAGATTATGGAAATCTATTATCAGTGTAGCTTATGCTTTTTCCAGCATGAGTGACTTACCAGACTGCAAATTTTTCAAGGAAAATTTTCGCAGGATAATGACATTCTATGAAAATTACATGCAGAGGGAATTGGGAAATGGTCAAACAATCAAATTTTGGTTACACAATTGGGGACATGGTCATCTTAGATTTGAACTACAGGACTTATACAAGGAAGTAAGAGACAAGTGCATAACGGTCAAACAGATGTATCAAACACAAAATATAGGGGAGCTGTTTCATGATACATGTTTTATTTTAAATGATGCACAAGCTATTCAACAGTTAAATAAATTGAGTCAATACTAGCAGCTCAGACACCGGACATAACAGCACAGGACAATGCCAGCTGGATGTTAGAGCCTTCCAAAATATTCTCAGTTAAATCAGCATATCAAGGCATGAGAAATATGCCTACGATTGAGACAAATTAATATTCATATAGTTTGGAAGTACAAGGTGGCCCCTAGAATCAAGGACCAGTATCCTCTGTAGTACTGTACAGAACAGTAAATCACTTTACGGCCCAGATTTACTCTCAGCCGGTGCCTATTCGGGAGATTGGAGGGGGCAGTATTATTTGTGCTTTGAGATTCGTGCAAAGTTAAAAAGAACGATCCGGATCCTCACTGTATTTTCTGTGGTTCTCAGATAATACGAATTCTAGAATCAAAGCGTTTGCATGGTTGACATACTATAATAGAATACTTACAGCTGACAATTTAGCCAAAAGAGGCTGGCATCTTCCAAGTATGTGTTTTAATGCAAAAATGCAAATGAAACAGTTCAGCATATGTTCTCTTAGTGTTCATTCATGCTAGACCTATACAAAATGGTAGAAGGAAGGTTGTTTACGCATAATCATGATTGGAAGATCTTACTGCAAAAAGAAGCACAAAGATGGATAGTTCGAAAGAGAGATGAAAAAAGTATCAAAGAAATGCTTCTCACAATAATGTTTGTCGGGTGGAGGGAAAGGTGTTCAAGAATATTTACAGAGTTGGTGCATGAGGTTCAAGATATGTGAAAAGTTCACCATTGATGAATAGAAGATTTTTATTTTTTCAGTAGTTTAAAAAAAATTTGGTCTTTAAATTTTAATTCAATAGTGTTGAATCAATTTGTATTTCTTTAAAAGCAATCTTTGAGTTTCATTTTAAAATTCAATTCTTGTAAGCTTTACCATTTTAATATATCAATAAAGACTTGATTCTTATTTTTACTGGAAAAAAAACATTTTTTCTCTCGAATTCCAAGCTAGTACTTGTCAATACAAAACCAATACTAGTAAATCTTCCCAAAATGTGTGAAACTACAATTACACTTACCAATCATCACACATCCTTGCAATAAACCATTGCTTCTAAAAAAGTTTTTAATCACCACATATCATTACCAATTTCAATCCTCAATCTTGCCTCGCATGACGTCTGGGAAGGCACGTCATCCCCATGCTGGCCATGACAACAAATAGCCCAAAAATGAGGAAGGGCACCGTAAGATACAACCTTATCGTTCTCAAGACTACCGAGAAGCATGTACATATGAAGCTGGTCCTAAGAATTTGGACCAACTTATCAAAACATGTTTAATTTATTATAATATGACTAAAGAATTAAAATAAACATTAGTTAGAACTGATCCAGGGAAGGGTTAACTATTACTCATTAATTAGTTAGTTAATTTTTTACTCAAAAAAATTAGTTAGTTAATTAATCTGGTACCATCTCATTTTCACTGACGATATAGATATATAGGAGCGTACGACAGTACTGCAAGTAATATTTAATTATTTAATTTTTAAATTATTATTGCAAAGTAAATTAAAGATTGGGGCTCCATATATTTAATTTCAGAAAAAAAACATACATAAAGTTTATGACCATTTAATAATTGATGACAGAGATTTGGACTTTATTTTAATTTAGTTTACGTTTTCATGACAGAGATTTGGACTTTACTTATTTTAATTTAGCTAATAATTGATGTCAGATCTTGAATAATAATTGATTAAAGATATTAAATGTCATGACCTTTTGCAAAAGCAAAAAGATGCTATGCTTCACTCTTACTAATAATTTAGCTAAGTAATTAAATTTTTTGAGGAAAAATAAGAGTCTGGCCCTTATTATTATATTGATTGGCTAAAAGAAATTAACTTTTATTTTCAATCAATAGATAATTATGGATACAGAAAAAGAAAACAAAAATTAGCAGGGATGAGCTAGATAAATCAATTTACACTATCTAAAAGAACCTTTGTTGCTATACCGATTTGTCTTTAAGATTGACGCTAGATAAATCACTGGATGAGCTAGAAGCAATATTTGGTGTCCGTCATGACGTCATCTCTTTTTCTCCCCCAATCAATCAGGTCTGGATTAATTCACTAAAGTATCTCAAATTTTGAGTTTAGGTCTGAACCGTCCTAATTTTTGGAGACAGACCCTGGTCAATTTG
The DNA here is from genome assembly GCA_025461125.1 of Carex kokanica. Classification (NCBI taxonomy): domain Eukaryota; kingdom Viridiplantae; phylum Streptophyta; class Magnoliopsida; order Poales; family Cyperaceae; genus Carex; species Carex kokanica. Next base: position 239,919 of record JAJGRX010000223.1, read on the forward strand.
CAGAGCTTTGTTCTAGAATCAGTTTAATTTGAGTGATATTCATTGGCACAATTTTTTTTTAAGATATATAATTGATTTCTTTAAAACTAAAACCAGCACAACATGTAAAGTGCTCTAATTAAGCTTAGATATACGATAGATAGAACAAGACAACAAAGTACAATGAGGGCTACATATAAATAAATCAGATCTAGAGGGAGAAGCATTGTGGTACATTAATGACAATTAATTCAACTCCAAATGCTAAACATCATATATTGTGGTACATTATTGGGAAGCAAGTATATATATAGAACACAAATTAATTAACTTGGATACAAGAGCAAACCAAACAAAATGAAAACAGAAAAAGAAAACAAAAATTAATATTAATTACGTGCAAATTGTAAAGGAATTGAAATAACATGCGAATTAATTTAATTTGTTGGCTTGTAATATCCGTAGATAGTGTAGAATGTCTGAAGTGCAGAAAGAATTAGCAGGGTCACAGCTGCACCAACCGAGATGCCCGCCCATGGGCTACTGAAGTAGTTCTGTTGCAAGCTTGCCCATCTACGGTGGCAACGTGAGTTGTAGTATTTCTCCACATCCTTATACAAGCGGGAGAAACGATTTGCATTGTCATCCATAAAACAAAAGTTACCAATATCATTGAAGAAAGTGGCGGCTTAATTTCTCATGGCTGCTCGATCAGTGTGTTATATATAGATAACACCACATTTCTGAATTAAGTAACTTCACATCCTTCTCTGAATCGATGAGTGCATCCATCAGTTTCATGTAGCAGCTAATAGTTCGCATGTTGGGTAAGATGCAGTTCTCAAAGGCAATGAGATTTCTTAATAAGGTTATCTGCCTTGAGTCAATCTTCAGGCGTGGCATCCGCATGATGCCATCTGTTGAAGTTCAGTTGCATTCGCTATGACCATGTGTGCATTATTTGAGAGGTTGGTTTTCGAAGAGTTAGAACGATATTCTTTCTGCTCGGAAAGATCGATCTCTTTCCGTCTCAGAACGATATCCTTCAAAGGAAGTTAGTTCCATATACATCTGAGGTGACAAGGAGCATCTCCAATAAAGATCGAGCAAATGAGCTGCGTCGCTAGACATGGCATCATGATTGATTCTCCATGGCATATCCAGGCGTATAAACGGTTCAAGGACAGTATTAAAGCTGGGTAATTTTTTGTCCTTAAAACCCATTAAAAACCATTCATACACCTCCTTGATAAAAAACAGGGGAATTTGATTATCCAGAAGAAGCAAGTCAGATCTTACATCTTTTATGTTCACATCTAGGAAAGACATGTTCGGATAATAAAGCAACTGTCAAGAAATATCATCTTAACAAAATTTTCGGGACTATGGTCAAACTCTTGTTTATAGTAAGCACGAGCTTTCTCTCCGGAATCCTCAAATCGCGAAAGATACGGAGCAGTGATGCCCATTTGCCCCCGTGTAGATGGCTCGACGGGCACATTATAGATGGACCGGCGGCGGCGTGCGATCCCTGCTTCCGAAGGTCTGGGATGGTTTGTCAGCATCTTCATAATTTCTGGCATGCACCCAATTTTTAAATCTTCCATGCGTTTGAGTTTTTCTCGTCCATGATAGTAGGGGCCAATAGAAACTAACTTGGGCGCAAAATTAGATTCTCTACTGAATCTGATGTGTGCCGGGACACGGAAAATAGAATTCTTCGGCCATTGGGTTGTTTCGTCGCTCTCCGTGGACTCTGCATCTGATATCGCTTCGTTCTCCAGCTCGTCTGCGTCTGATATCCCTTCGATCTGTGTACTTTGTCTTGCGACTGATGTCCCTTTGATCAACGGGTGCATTTTGGACTGAAATTAAAGTGGAGATGATAAAGGGTATATTGTTGTTTCGTGTTTTGGTTTATTTTCTAGTTTCATAATCATAAAAAAGGTTGGGTCTACGAGGGTTTATATAGCTTTTTTCAGTTGCGTCACATGTCTATCCTTCTGCAGTTCTACTTAATCAATGATTAAAGTTAATAGAGCTAAGAGGGAAAAAAAAAAAAACACACAGAGAGGTAAGAAAAAAATTGACAGTGAATGTTTTTTTTCTTCTTCTTAATTTTGTGTGTTTGGGGGCTGTATTTGCATGTGTCTGTATGCGGGCATTAAGAAGAACTTCCCAAAAATTCCGTATTCCTGATTAGCCGAATAAAAAGATACTTTATAGAAAAAAAATCATGTGAACAAACCAACGCTATATCATTCATTATTTGTTATATTCTTCAGGAGGAACACTAAAGCAAATCATATAATTTTTTTCATAAAAAATAGAAAGCAACAGATTGATGGTGTTTATTCAAATAAAAGTGTTTAAATATGAAATTAAATTTTAATTTGAGTGTAGTAAAAATGAAAATTATTATCTGCAACAATTTGAAAATATTTCAGGGATATCTCACTCACGAATAATTTGTAAATAATTTTCATCACGAAAATTGTAACTAATTGTTTAAAAATTTAGTAATTTTGTATTTTTCGTATTAATATTTTTTTAGATACTGGTTAACTTTTTAATTTAATTGTATGAAAGCTGAAACTATGTTTTAAAAATATTCTTAACTTTTTTTCCTCTTAGCTCTATTGATTATGACAAATGACAAATGACAAAGTTTAGTGACCTCGAGTGAAATTTATCCTAATAATAATTATAATTATAATAATAATTAATAATAATAAGTATATTATTAAAATAGTTGTTACTATGATCCCACGTAACTGACGCTTTTGTTGATCATGTATGTGAAACCGTAAAGTCGTTAGGTTGAATATATATATATTGTATGCGAAACAAAAGACTTTTGTTGGTAATACCAATTTAGCGTAATAACTAAGTTATTTATTTGTAATTTGTACTCTCGGCTCTCGTCAAGTCATATTCAGTTGCCTTAAAAATCTACTCTGGGGTCCTCCTCGATCCCCCTTGTACTTGATTTATGAAAGAAATTAATTAATACGACGGACAGGCTTTTAATTTCCTTTCAGGCCCCAGCGAAGACCAAGACTTGAGGTCATCTTCCAAGTTTAGCTTATCATCCTAAATATTAATGTACCTAACATTAATTGAATTGTTTGGCGTGTCTGTCCTATTTTATTTTTCGTCGAGTGAAAAGTAGGTACCCATTAAATTATTGTATAATATCCCTATTGCGTTGTGTTCATCTGTATTCGGAAATTAATATCCATTGTGTTGTGCTGTGATTCACCACGTTGTAAACAACACAACACAACACAGGTACCGAGTACCGACACGTTACGAATTGACACCCGGTGTTTAACCATGCTGAAATAGTGAAATAGTGTCGTGTGGTTAAATGCATGTACCTAATGTTGTTGGCACCCCTATTGCGGTCTTGCCTCTTTACACCGATATTTTTATTAATAACCTAAAATAAAAGAAAAATATCAAATATAACCCTCTTTGAATTAATTTTCAAATCTAATCCAACCGCCCAAATTTCGGGCGGTCCACCCTCCCCTAACCGCTCCACAACTGGGCGGTCCACCCCCCCACCTAACCGCCCCCCCATCGGGTGGTTAGATAAGAACTTTTTTTTTTTTTTAATAAAATCCGCCCCCCCCAACCCACTGCCCTAACCGCCCCCCTCTACCCCAGCCGCCCCCGCCCCCTGCCGCCCGCCCAGCCCCGCCCAGCCCAGCCCAGCCCCGCCCCTCCCCTCCCCTCCCCTCCCCTCCCCTCCACTCCACCCGGTCTCTCTCTCTTGGCCGCACTCTCCCTCTCGGCCACCCTCTCTCTCCCTCTCTCTCTCTCGGCCACCTTCTCTTCCTCTCGATCGTTCGTCTTCGGGCAAGTTATCGTAACTTATTATTTTATTTTTTGTAGGAATTGAGGTGTTAACTGTGTGCGGGTTGTTGATTTTCCCGACGCGATTGAATTGTGCGGTTTAGGTTAGAAATTAAATTACGGTTTAATTAGGGTTTAGGCTTTATTTTAAAATTTTAATTGTTAAATTGTGCGGGTTGTTGAATTTTCCGACGAGATAGAATTGAACAAAATTAGGAGTTAGGGTTTATAAATTAGGGTTTACAGTTTAGTTTCTAATATTTTTTAGAAATTGAGGTGTTAACTACCGTGTGCGGGTTGTTGATTTTCCCGACGCGATTGAAAAATTAAAAATTCGGGCGTTGTAAATTATGACCTAATTTAGAGGGTTTAGTTTATAAATTAAATTATGGTTTAGCGATATAAATTATGATTTAATGTACAAAATTAAATTAGGGTTTAGGCTTTAGCGATATAAATTAGGATTTAGGGTACAAAATTAGCGTTTCGATTCAAAATCCCTACATTATACTTTCTTATATCTAAAATTGTGAAATTTAAGTTAATTGAAAATTGTGCACTGCAGATACTATGGAGAGAGGCGGTAGTTCGTCTAGCACGGAGGCTCCCAGTGCATCTGGTGCAGAGGCTCTCGGTGCAGACCACGCTACACATGCAACTGATACATTCAGCTCTCTTCTGTGGATTCCACACGTTCAGCATAGGGTCGCGCTTGCATCTATTGAGGTACGTTGGTTTTTAAGCAATTTAGTTCAAATTACATATTTTTAATATGGCATATAGTAAGCCGCTTAAACTGAAATCATTGTTAAATACAGGACGAGACGATATTGACCGTGAGACATCGCACCTCCGGGATACCGTACGTCGATCATCCTTTGATGGAGCAGTGTATTATGAATCTTGGATTGTATCAGCTCGCTACCATGCCTCAGGGTCAGATCGACCAGGCTCTAATGAGCGGGCTCGTGGAGAGATGACGACCGGAGACTCATTCAGGATCCAAAGACGCTGCAGAAGAAGAAAAAGAAGAGGAAGGATGATGAGGAGTTCCGGTATTCGGGGTACTGCATTAGCCTAACGTCGCTCCGTGATTACTTCTTCCTGCATCGGATCACAGCCGAGACCACTGATCTGGAGGCTGTCAGGAGGTAATAATTAAAATCTTGAAATTAAAATATGTTACGAACTCAGCAGTGAAAATCATTATTTATCTTTACTATTTAATATTTTTAGGTATGTGAGGGCCTTTGTGCTGGATCTCTGTGGCAGCGTCATGTTCGTGGACTCTAGCGGTGACGCGGTTCCGATTATGTTGCTCTCTCTGCTGATAGAAATTAAGAAGCCATCGAACTGGAACTGAGGCAGAGCTGTGATCGCCCACTTATACCGGAGCCTGTGCCATGCTTGCTTGGTAAGTTTTCACAAATATTTCGTAATTTACATTACAATAATTAGGGTTCAATAATCACCAACATATTCACCTCATGTCCAAAATATAGGTGAAGAACATGCTGATCCACGGACCACTTCTTCTACTCCAGCAATGGTCGTGGTCTCATTCGCCGGTATGTCGGCCAGTTCGTCCGTCTCTTGTCCCATACTTGAGGAGAGAGGATGCCGAGAGGTGTCCCGCGTACGGTGCCATATGGGGCAGTCACCACACGTACGAGAACACGGGCAAGGGGAGAACTGTGGGGATTTCGTATGTCCGGAGTCAGCTCCAAATGCTTCACGAGAGTAGCGTTGACTGGTTCCCCTACCGGGAGTTCTACGAAAGGAACGCATTTTTTCGACTGACATTAGAGCAGAGGCATCTCTGGTTTTATCGGGGCCCATGCGTATGTTACTGGATTGTTGAGTACACGTGGCCAGATCGGGTGACCCGACAGTTTGGTCTGGACGCATTTGTCCCGTAGTTCCCAGACCTTGGAGAGGTTGAGACCACCAAACTGCACAAGTAAGTTAAAATTACTTAATTGCTTTCTTACCGTTACTTGTTCAGTTCTGCACGTGATTGACATTCTTTTTTATTTTAAATGTACAGCATGACTAAACACAATAAGCCCAACGTCGACTAGAGATTGCACCACGCAGATCATTACCTCCGAGCACAGTCTCCACATTTTCACATGTGGCAGCCTCCTATGGCCAATGATATCACACTGGGCGCAGGGCCTGGGGGATTGAGGTACTTAGTCTGGTACCAGAGTTGGGGCATGCCCTCGGTATACCTCACGGGTCATTGGGGTGAGACCCTTCGACGGAGGCTTTCTCGTGCAGGGTCAAGAGGTTTTGTGTCTTTCGGACCGATCCAGGCTCGCCAGGTAATTACTTACGAAACTAACATATTTAAAGCATTAAATGTTTATTTATTTTTTCCTAAATAAGTTAAAAATACACTTTGTGCAGATTCTTACCGGTATCAGAGGAGTGGCACACAGCTTGGTGTGCATGGCAAAAGAAGGTTGGCGAGCAGTGGGATGTACAATGCTCCAGCACAGTGCTCCTATGGTGGAGGACTCCGGCTTTGATGGCCGCCTCATTGGCATGTTGCATGACAGTGGGGAGAACATAAATTGGCGCGAGATAGAGCCCCCACCACTTGATCCGGATCAGCCCCCAGTCGCTATATACGCTCATGAGATGCCGCCACCTCCTCCAGGTAATTTGATTTTGTCGTACACATTCATTACTCGATAAAAAAACTATTCTCGTTAATTTTTCATCAATTATGCAGTGAATGAATCAGGTTGGGGCTTCCACGAATGGGTGTTGAATAATAATGCGTGGAGCGCTTACTACAATGAGCATGGAGTTCCGGTGCAGGTTGGACAGGTAGCAAAAATTTATTATTTATTCAACTTACTATTTATTTGTATGTAGCAAAACTAACATTGTTTTCATTAAGGATGGAGCTCCCCCACGACATGCCACTCCGGAGTTCACTATGGCTGACCTTACCGGAGATTATGCCGGGGATGAGGGACCGAGCCTCCACATACCACGATATCCGGAGACCAGACAGCACGATGACGAGGCCAGTGGGAGTGGAGCACAGCATGCAGATGCCTATGCATCTGCTATATTTGGCACACCGCCTCCTCCACCTACGTATCCATCGACTTGGGAGCCATGGGAGGTGCCTACTATGCCGCCCATGCCCCCACTGGTGGAGGATCCATGGGCCGAGGCGGATACAGCCGCACAGGAGGAGGAGGAGGTTCACGTGAGGTGTGTACAGCCGCCCAGGGACCGTCATCCACCTCGTAGGTTGGATCTCTCTGGTCGTCGCCCTCGTCCTCGTTGTTAGATTTTTTTATGTTTTGTAGTTTGATGGGTTTCTACTTTGTGTATTCGGTCTGGACTATTTTGCATGAGTTGTGGACATTTATTTTACGTAGTTTGGATTTTTTTTTATGTGGACTTACGATTTAGATTACATATTTTCCACGGTTTACCACGTTATCCAAATCGACAATCAATACAACAGCCGTATAATCGACAATTATTATAAAAGAATCGACGGTTCTAACGTCAAACGATGCATCCACACTCAACCAAATTTTATTTAAAATTACAATAAACAAAAAAACATTTTCATATAAAAATTACAATAGAAAAAATATATCTTACAAAAATAATATAAACTTATCAGAAATATATATCTTAATATATCTTCGTATATGTTGTAAATATATCTTAATAAAAAGATATCTACAAAAAAAATATATATTTAATATAACTATAAAAAATATATATATATCTTAATGAAAAGATATTTACAAAAACAAATATATCTTAATATATCTTAAAAAATATATATATCTTACTAAAAAAAAATATCCTAACATATCTATGAAAAAAAAAAAATTATTACATAACCGCCCGATGGGGGGCGGTTAGGGGGGGGGTTGGACCGCCCAAGTGTGGGGAGGTTAGGGGGGGGTGGACCGCCTGAATTTTGGACGGTTAGGTTAGATTTGAAAATTAGTTCAAAGAGGGGTTATATTTGATATTTTTCTTTTGTTTTAGGTTATTAATAAAAATATCGGCTCTTTACATCACTGAATAACAAAACAACTTGATATTAATTTGCACATATCAAAGCTTATAATATTATTGGGCTGGGCTTGAGCTGGGCTTGGGCTGCGGCTTGGGGTGGACTAGGCTGTATTAGTATTACATTGAAAATAACATTATATATCATTAGATCAATTGGGGCTGCGTCAACATGAAAATATATTTGGACACTAAATTTTATATATTTATAATTTCTTTATTAGACAGTATAAAATTACTACTTTGGAATGGTTCAGAATTTTTAGATCAAGTGAGTTTCTATCTAAAATATTAGTAAAAAGTTTCTAAAAAATGTAAAATTTAGTCTCGAAACACATTTTTATACAGAGATCATGTTCAACGGTTTCAATCGAATGTTTGGACTTTAAAAATGAAGATATCGGTCCATGGTACGGACTAATCTGCGCTATGCATAGTATCATAGCCTCGCTTGTATTATTTTAATTTTGTCTTTTTGTAATACTATTGGTGTACTTATTTAACTGATAAAATTTGAATACTGAGTTTGAGTAGTTTTCAAACTTTTATATTCTGCAGCATACCCATTTCTAATTATTCAATTATGAATTATAAGCAATGTTGCTACATTCTGTTGGTGGATTTGTAATAATTCAGGCTTGAACTCATTCTGCATGCTACAATTCTGTTTCAGTGAGCTACGTACTGGTACATCAACTAGATGACAGTACTATTGGAATTTCAGTTGGCTCAAATTCTTGGCCATAAGAAGTTAAGGACCTCATACAAGTATCAATAATTGCACAAAAAGAATTACTAGACAGACACATTGTAGAAAGAAAGCATCTTCAAAGTGAGCATGTTGTTCAGATAATAAGTCACCTGATTGAAATTAGTCAAATGACATCCCCAACAGATAATAAAAGAGCAGAATTTGTAAAACATATATATTGCATCATTGATAAAAACAATATATCTTAAATATATATGTTTAAGTAGAGTAAGGATTACTCTACTTAAAAAAAATAGATTTTAAAACATATATATTACTCTACTTAAATCATTGATAAAAGAACACAATTTAAGTAGGGAATGAGAGTAGGTCCGATGCCCATCGGACCTACCTTGGTTCGATGGGTGTGATGACCATCCGATCTGCATCATGTGCTCTGCATCAAAATCCGTTCAAGAATGTATCAATTTCCGTGCGCATAGATCTTGATGCTAATCGTACGGTGATAGAGCTAATTGAACCTAACTCTAGGTCCGATGCCCATCGGACTTACTCCTATCTCTTTAAGTAGAGTAAGACTTAGATGCTATATGGATAGCAGAATTTGTAAAAATATATCGTATAAACTTTCAATCTTCGATCTAAGTAGCTCAATGAATTGGTCATATAATGAACTTGTAGAATATCAATTTTTATAATTTTTGGAATTTTGTACTATTTTTTATGATTTATGAAAGATGGTAAAAAATAACTTAAAAATAAAAGAAAAATGTCAATATTTTAGACTATTTTTTGCTGTCTTTCATAAATCATAAAAAATAGTAATAAAATTCTAAAAATAGTAAAAATTGGTATTCTATAAGTTCATTATATAACTAATTTACTGAGTTACTTAGATCGAAGTTTGAAGTTTATATGATAGGTTTTTGAGGCCGTAACACGGAGACCTTATGTTATCTATAGCACCTAAGCCTCACTCATTTAAGTAAATGCAATACACATCTAGTATAAACAAAAATCAAGGTTCTAAATAGCGTTTATAGCGTCATAGCGGGAAGGCTAAAAAAAAAGCTATAGCGAATAGCGTCGCTATAGCGGAAGCTATTCCAAATAGCATTTCTTTTTTTTTACATTCCGTATATTCAATATTTGTACTAAATATCAACATTATCTGAAGTCTCATAGAACCATAAATAACACCAAAGTAATTAAGAAATTATAATATTCATATTAAACCTGTACAAAGTCCAAATTGCGGTTCAAAATATCCATAGTAATATCATAAACTATCGATCTTTCCTATTAAAAATATCTTAAGCATCATGATTCATGACATAATCTATTTTTTTTTCTATTCAAATTTTAATTTCGGTTTGGACTTTTTTTCTATTCAAATTTCAATTTTTATTCCCAATTTCAAATTGATTTATCTGTAGCAAGTAGCAACCAATTCAATTTCGGTTTGAGATTTTTTTATCTTTATTTAAAACCCATATAAATTGCTTAAAAGAAAAGCCCATATTTTATATCGCAAATAGCGGACCGCTATAGCGCTGTAGCGGCCGTAGCTCAAATAACGTATTTTGATGTCATAGCGTAGCGTTTGGGGTCCAAAAACGTTATAGCGCGCTATTTAGAACACTGAAAAAAATAGATCATAGAAGAAGAATCAGACAAGGCATCTAGCAATTTGCTTCATTTACCAATTTGACAAGAATCAGACAAGGCATCTAAAAACAAAACATTACAAATAGATAAATTACTATGATCTGGAAGACCGGGTAATTAAAAATTATGGAAGAATAAAGTCAAACATGAAATAGAATAATATTACCAGAATCTCAAATTAGGAGAAAGAATGAATTTGAATGAATTTTTTCATTAAAATTAAAAGAAACGTACTAAACATAAAAGTTGTCAAATTAAGGATGTCAGGATGAAAATACCTTGAACTGTTGACTATCATCTCTTTTCTCTTTCTCACCGACTTCAACTTCTTATGGGTTGCTGCGTCTTCGTTGCTTGAACCATTGTAATTCTCATTACTATTTTCAGTTATGAAATTATGGTTGGAATTGATAATCAATGAAGAGAATGGATCGATGTTTGAATCTTCCTCCATGGTATGCACCTTTTGTGAGAGGAAGAAGATAGAAAATGGTGTTAGTTAGAGAAAACAACAATACGCAACAAGGAGAGAGGGAGGGCAAGAACATAGATAAAATGAAACTGGTAGCATGGAAATATACCATTTTTCATAAGTTTGGCCGGAGACGATCAATCACACTTCTATGATGTCCTCTTGGCGATTCAGTGGGATTAGCAAAAATATATTTATCCAATATTCCAATTGCTATTTGCTCTCTAGTAAAAATCTCGCTCGAAAACTGTCTGGTAAACTGGGAGACGGTATGTTTGCTAAAGAAAAATGGAGGTATGGGCATCATCTCACTTGAAGGGCAAAACCAGGCGCTACTGCTCAAATGGCTCTGGCGAATCCATCATGACAGGGAGGGCTTATGGGCATCTACCTTGAGCCGGCTTTATGACGTCTCTCACGCGTCAGACCTTGACAACAACCAACGGCTCTCTTTCTTTCTGAGAGACCTTTCATCTCTTCTACCATTCTTCAGTGCCTCGATAACAACTGACGGCCCCACACAGGTACCACAATGGAAATGGATGGCCTGTCACACTTTTACGTGTGCCTCGACTTATCAGATAATGCAAGATACAGGTGAGAGATTGATACACTACAAAGTGCTCTGGAAACTTAAGGTGCCCATGAAAGTGCGGATCTTCCTATGGTTAATGTTTTCGGATAGAATACTCACCCAGGAAATTCTAACGGTAAGAGGCTGTGCGGTCACTCCGGGATGTTCACTATGCGGGAATAATCAACTTGAGAAAATCAATCATTTGATGTGGAGCTGCAATTACTCATCGAGGTTCTGGCACGGGCTGAGGGCCCAACTCAATCTACCACCGATGGCAGGTTCACAAACGTTTCAAATCTGGTGGGAAGGTCGCAACCGCCTAACTGGACAGACGAAGATGTGGTGGGATACGGCATGGGCGGCAGGATCGTGGAACGTCTGGAAGGAAAGAAACAGAAGAACTTTCTCCGGCGAGAGGAAACCTGAGCATTTTCTAATCAATGCGACAGCAATGGATGTACACAACTGGATGCTATTCGCCTAGTGGGCAGATAGAGAGAGGAGGACTAGATATTGCGATGTCTTTTTTAATTCTCTTAGCGGAGTTATTTAGCATATGATGTTCTAGCTTAGTTTACTGTGCTCTACATTTTCTTCATTTCTTCTTTTTGAAAATTTTATTTTATTTCAACTCTGTAAAAAATTTTTTTAGCATCAATATATTTCTTAGTGGGACTTCCACTAACCATCAAAAAAAAAAAAAAAAAAATCTCGCTTGATGATTCAGCGGGATTACCTTACTTGCTATACTGATTGCTTATACAGTAATTTCTTTCGAGTCTGACCCCGCATCAGAAACCCGCTGATTCAGTGCATTACCACAGTAATTTCTTTAATAATTTGAATACTGATTGCTATACAGTAATCTCTTGGTGATTCAGTGCATTACCACAGTAATTTCTTTCGAGTCCGACCCCGCATCAGGTAATTTCTTTCGAACGCATAGTGCATGGTACTTGAAATTCGATCATACGATCGAGTTATTATCAGAATATATTATTGAGAAATTTAGATAATCTACTTACTATCATGCTTGTTCTCGTTGTTAATTTTGATGGAATTGGCTAGGGACTTTAATTTATTTTGGACAATACTGCTCTCGGGACTTGTACCTCAACTGGCAAAAGTTTGATTCAATAATTTTTCATTACTATGTGGATAGCCATAAAATCAAAGACGGAATCAAACTTTTGAACTATGGGGATAAAAAATATATAAAGGTCAATCATATAAAATTTTTGTATAGAGAATGTGGATTAATTTTACTATAACATGACTTTTTACTCTAAATTATATACAAAATTATGCATAAATACAAAAAAAAAAAAATTAAAAATGGAAATCTTACCTCCGCCTCTGCATAAAACCACGAGATGTAACAAACAAATCGATATTCGTCTTTTTTTTTTTGGTAGAATACCAAGTTCTTGCGTTATGAATTTCAGTGTTACTTTATTTGAGAGCGTCTGACATTTCTATTGGGGACGCTCAAATTTAAATGTTAAAGATTATCATAACGGTCATGATGAGTACGGGCGGCCATGATGAGATTTACCAAAACGCTCATGATGAGAACGGGCCACACTAGCTAGATATAGTAATTAGTGTGCAACAAAATAAATCAACAATTAGGACCGACGAAATTCCACAAGTGATACAACAATTTTTGTCAAAACTTCCTCATACTTATGGGCAAGTTTGAATCGAGGCCTAAATTTCATTCAATACTTAAGTTTGATTTGTGCATGCAGTACTTCCTATCATTAGAAACCATATTTGAATTTTATATATATTCATTATTTTCTTTCCCTTGTTGAATGCGTGCGTAAAGACCATCGGATCAAAATAAACGACCAAATTATAACATCTTTAATTTTAGTGTGGAAGGTTATTGTATGTATAAATAACACCTTCATCAATTAAATCTACAATGGCTGCATGGGCCAATCTCCCATCCAACTTGCTGAACTCTATCTCTGACCGCCTCGACATCCTCAGCTGTATTCGCCTCTGCCGTTTGCACCACATTTGAGTCCACTTTTTGCCCTTGCCTTCCTGCCCTCCCTCCCTTCCGGCTCGACCAACCCATACCCTTGCTCCTCGTCTTTGTTGGTGCCTCAAAATACAAACCCAACCACACTGATTTCACCTTCTACAATATTACCACAACCACCTCGTATTGCATTGATCCAACCCCATCCCTTTCTCCTCCCTCAATTGCCCCCGTTGGCTTGGCTCCAACTCTGGCTGGCTCGTATTTATCTACCTAAAGTTTCAACTCCACCTAATCTCACCCCACTGGGGCTCAGGTCCTTCTCCCCTTTGTCAAACTCCCCCATGGATACCAAGGAAATCTAACCAATTATTGGAACGATTATAAAAAAAACCTTGGAAAGGTACTCTCATGAGAAAGTAATTATCTGTCGTGTCCCTGATCACAGTTCAGGTAGCGATACCGAGCTTTTTCTATTGTGTTTGTTCTGGACGCATGGTTTAGCAGTTTTGAAGGTTGGAGATGGGAATTGGACCTGGTTAGACCTCGAAGGGCGGTACAAGGATGCAATTTTTTATCAAGGGAAGATCTATGCCATGGCAAAATGACACTCTCTATTGCTGGGAACGAAAGGGTTCTTCTTTCAAAGCAGAGAAGGTTTTAGTGGAAATGAAATGATTTGCAAAACTAGTTTATTAATTAATAAGTTGGGCTTATATAGCCTTTACATTTTACACATAAGTCTCTAGACTTCTCTCTATTCTCTATTTTCCAATATAACCCTAACTAAGATACAATTCTCAACACTCCCTCTCAAGATGGACAAAAGATATCCACTAAGCCCATCTTGTCACACAACCTAGATAGATCTAATGAACTAAGTCACTTGGTGAGACAATCAGCTACTTGCTCCCGAGTAGCTACATGACCTAGCTCTAATAGTCCACTATTCAGCTTTTTCTTGATGAAGAACCTATCAATCTCCACATACTTGGTTCTGTCATGCTGTACTGGATTGTTTGCAATGCTAATTGTGGACTTACTGTCGCAACACAACTTCATTTGAGCCCCTTGATCCACCTTGAGCTCTATCAACAGAGCTCTCAACCACAACATCTCGGCAACTCCTAATGCCATGGCTCTGTACTCTGCTTCTGCTGTGGACCTTGCAATCATTGGTTGCTTCTTGCTCTTCCATGAGACCAAATTGCCCCCTACGAATATGCAATATCCTAATGTGGATTTTCTGTCATCAGCACAACTTGCCCAGTCAGAATCACAATAGCCCTCAATGCCTAAATGCCCATTCTTCCTGAAGATCAACCCCCTTTTTTGGTGCACTCTTCAGGTTCCTCAGAATATGGTACACGGCATCCATGTGACCCTTCCGAGGGTCATGCATATAGCGGCTCACTACACTCACTGTAAATGATATGTCGGGACAAATGTGGCTCAGATAGATCAGACGGCTTACCAACCTCTGATACCTCTCACGATCAACTGGCTCTCCTGCCTCTGCACTCAACTTGGACTTGTGAATGATGGGCGTAACTACAGGCTTGCACCTCAGCATGCATGTCTCTATGAGTAAGTCTAGCACATACTTCCTATGAGATAGAACAATCCCCTCTGCTCCACGAGCCACCTTAATCCCAAGGAAGTATCTAAGCTGCCCCAAGTCCTTTACCTAAAATTCTTTGCCCAATTTCGCTTTCAGCTGAGCAATCTCCCTCTCATCATCACCAGTGATCACTACTACAAAAAAAGAGATTGCACACGGACATAAACGGAGGAGCTATACGGATTTCCTACCGTGTTTAAATCGAGGGTGTATGAATAGGTCAATAATTACACACGGGTATTTACCCGTTGCGATTATAATGATTTCTACACGGATTATTTTATAAACAACCGTGTACAAAGACCTGCATGTGTCGCTCTCCATGTTACCGAGCTACACAGATATTACCTAAACAACCGTGTACGATTCTTTTTATACACGGACTTTTAACTAAACATCCGTGTATCTTGCCTCTTTCTACACGGACATTTAACTAAATATCCGTGTAGCTCTCCTCTTTCTACACGGACATTTAACTAAACATCCTTGTAGCTCTCCTCTTTCTACACGGACTTTTAAGTAAACATCCGTGTAGCTCTCCTATTTCTACACGGATTTTTAACTAAATATCCGTATAGGTTTCTGAACTATCATACACGGACTTTAGTTAAATATCCGTGTAGAATTTTGGCTAGCCTCCTGTTTTGCTAGCCAGTATTTAAATTTTTCAGATAGCAATTTAAAATTCATGTACATGAAATTATACAAATCCATATTTAGCATTACAAAATTATACAAATCCATATTTATCATTACAAAATTATAATATTAACATATATAACAAAAAAAAGTATGAAAGCATCAACATATATATACATATTGCCTTTTATACATATACAATCCCATGTGATCCACATATAACATATACTCCTCAAGATCCAATACAATGTTTGTAGATCAAGTTACGTCCTCACCACTTAGTTACGTCCTCACTCCTCATATTGCCAAAACGTTGACCTATGATCTAGTTTGGACCAAAATTTTATACAAACTAGTTGTATTAGATCCATAATATAAAAAAGGAGAGTGCTCATGTGATCCATGACATGATGCCTCTTGGTTAAAGATCTCCAACATTTCAACTCTAATAAAATACATTGATCAACATATATGTGCATGCATGCATAATAGAGAATAATTCTCCTTTAAATTCAAAAAAATTTCAAATTTCAATTTTTTTTCAAACGTGGCCGCCCCCATGCTTCGGCTCCCCACTCAGTCGACTTCCTCCTGCTTTTGCGTGGCTGCCCCCCCCCGCTTCTGCTTCCTCTCAGCCGAACTTTCAGCCGTTTTTGCATTATCTTAAGAAATCAAGCATGCATGAATTACACATGACCTAAATAGGCAATAATAAGTAACATAAAATTAGAGGAAGAAAAAGAAAAAGAAAATATATATATATAGGGAGCAGCTAAGTTGCTGCCGACAGCATTTCGGCGAGGTGCTTACGGGGGCATATCTTGCAATTTGATGTTCAAACAACAAATTCAAACAGTTAGATGTTCAATCTATATTAAAATCTACTTGGAGACCAAATTTTACATTTTTTGGAATTTTTTTACTATTTTTTAAGCTGGTTTGAAAACCGCTGTTTTTATTAAATTTTTGAAGCATTGAAAACAGCGGTTTTCAAACCAGCTTAAAAATAGTAAAAAAATTCCAAAAAATGTAAAATTTGGTCTCCAAGTAGATTTTAATATAGATTGAACATCTAATGGTTTGAATTTATTGTTTGAACATCAAATTGCAAGATATGCCCCCGTAAGCACCTCGGCCGAAATGCTTCTGGAAGCAAATTAACCATACTCTCTATATATATATATATAGAGTCCGACTAGGCTAAGCCATGGTGTAAAACGACTTGGTACTCCACGCCATATCTTCATTTTCAAAGTTCAAATAGTCGATTCGAACCTTCCAACATGTTCTTCATATTGAAATGTACTTGGAGACCAAATTTTACATTTTTTGGAATTTTTTTACTATTTATTAAGCCACTTTGAAAATCTGAAAATCCGGGTGAACAGTAAAAAACAGTAAAAATTTCTGGACCGCCGGATCAGTGATTTTCAAAGTGGCTTAATAAATAGTAAAAAAATTCCAAAAAAATGTAAAATTTGGTCTCCAAGCACATTTCAATATGGAGAACAACTTGAGCGGTTCGGATCGGTAGTTTGGATTTTCAAAATGGAAATAATGAGGCGTGGAGCACCAAGTCGTTTTACACCATGACTTAGCTAAGCCCAGCGCTATATATATATATATATATATGAGTAGAACTAGGGTGCTCCTAAGCTCACCAAGCCCTTCGTGAGCACGACTCTAAAACATATCGAATTGACTTCAAACGATATTTTCAAACCGTTAGATGTTCAATCTATATTAAAATGTGGTTGGAGACCAAATTTTACATTTTTTGGAATTTTTTTACTATTTATTAAGATGGTTTGAAAATCGCTGTTTTTATTAAAATTTTGCACCATTGGAAAACAGCGATTTTCAAACCATCTTAATAAATAGTAAAAAAATTCCAAAAAATGTAAAATTTGGTCTCCAACCACATTTTAATATAGATTGAACATCTAACGGTTTAGAAATGTCGTTTGAAGTCAATTCGATAGGTTTTAGAGTCGTGCTCACGGAAGGGCTTGGTGAGCTTAGGAGCACCCTAGTTCTACTCTATATATATATATATAGGGATGGGCTATGGTGAGCTATGGAGTAAAATAAGTTTTTACTCCATGCCTCATTATTTCCATTTGAAAATCCAAACAACCGATCCGAACCATTCAACATGATCTCCATATTGAAATGTGCTTGGAGACCAAATTTTACATTTTTTGAAATTTGTTTACTATTTATTAAGCCACTTTGAAAATCGATGATCCATTGGTCCAGAAGTTTTTACTGTTTTGCTACTGTTTACCCGGATCAGTGATTTTCAAAGTGGCTTAATAAATAGTAAAAAAATTCCAAAAAATGTAAAATTTGGTCTCCAAGCACATTTCAATATGGAGAAAAACTTGAACGGTTCGGATCGGTTGTTTGGATTTTCAAGATGGAAATATGGCGTGAAGTACAAACTCGTTTTACTCCATAGCTCACCATAGCCTATCCCTATATATATATACTAACCTTAGAAAGATAAAGAAGAGAAAATAAAAACTTCAAAGATCTCTGATCCCAGTTGCTAGCCTTTGCAGAAATCAGATCAACATTTAATACAGAGAGAGCGAGAGAGAGACAGTATAAAAGACTTGATCAAAACGACGTTGGAAAGAGAAGACCTTTTATACGAATTAAAACCCTACACAGCCTTTTATACACGGATTTATACTTATTAATCCTAGCTCTCCAAATAATCATACACTGTTATTTATAATAAAATATTTGTACATTTCTACCATTTCTACATGGATATATTATCAAAAATCCGTGTATATATTCCTACACGGATATTTAACAAAAATCCGTGTAGCTCTCTCAATTTTTTCCACACGGTCTTCTTTCCACACGGATTTTTGATCCCTAATAAACTGTGTAGCTCTCTCAAACAATTCTACACTGATTCTTAACTAAATGTCCGTGTATAATTCCCGCAGATTTTTTGGGCTTTCAAAAAATCATATTTGGTACACGATTTTTATATAAAATTAGAAAAACCATGTACAATGTGAAGTGTAGAATTACCATTTTTGTAGTAGTGGATAATCATATCATCTACATACACAGCTAGCATGTTAACATGACCACCCTGTCGTCGGAAGAACACTGTGTGGTTGGCATTGATCTACTGATAGCCCAATCATACTATAGCTTTCCTGAACCTGTCAAACCAAACTCTAGGAGACTGTTTCAACCCATTGAATGACTTCCTCAGTCTACATACCTTGCCCGCTGTCTGGTTCATACCAAAGCCTAAGGGGATCTTCATATACACCTTCTCTAGCAGATCCCGTGAAGAAATGCATTTTTCATATCTAACTGATGTAGCTTCCAACCCTTATTCACTGCAAGGGAGACAAGTGTCCTGACTGTGCTCATCTTCGCCACAGGTGCAAATATCTCATCATAGTTGATGCCAAACATCTGACTATACCCCTTTGCCACCAATCGTGCCTTGTAACCTTCCCTTCTGGGGTCTGCTTCACTGTGAACACCCATTTGCACCCAATTGCCTTCTTGTCTGGTGGTAGTGACACAATCTCCCAAGTTCTGTTCTTATCAAAAGCCCCAAGTTCTTCTTGCATATCTGCTTTCCACTTTGGATCTTCCTTAGCAACCTGCCAACACTTGGGTAAAGCAACAGAGTCCAAAGATACAATGAATGCTCCATGTGCAGAAAATATGTTAGAGTATAAGACAAACTGAGTGATGTCATGTGGGAAACCAAAACGATCAGGGGAAACTCCCACATTGCTGCGAGAGGTCCTCCTTACTGCCATGGGAGTGGGACGAGAAGAGAGGAATCATATCACCTGTGTATTCTGAGTCTGAGGGTGGTGTAGGTGTCTTAGAAGTCGGAGTAGATCGGGACAAGGGACTAGATGACACAAGTGGTACTGCAGACACTAGCACTGGTACCTCATTCTGCCTCCTTCTCTTTGAATACACTCTCAACTCCCCCTGAGCTGGAGTCCCACCACATATGTACTCCTCATCCTCCTCTTCTTCTTCACTCTCCCTGCTCCTCCTCAACCGATCCTCCCCTCTCAACAGGACAAGGAATCGATAAAGGGATTGATCCCACATTCACCAACCCCTCACCATTCTCCCCCTCTCGCCTTATACCTCCAGTATCAGGCTAGTCACCAAAGGGTGCAGTCACCTCCAGTGTGTAATATGGCTGAAATTCTCGAAAATGCACATCTATGCTCACAAACAGCCTCTTTTCTACCGGGCTCCAACAAACATACCCCTTCTGAGTAGCAGAATGTACCATAAAGACACACTTCACAGCTCTGGGATCAAGCTTCCCTACGGATGGTCTGTTGTCCTTCACAAAACACACACAACCAAACACCTTTAATGGAAGAATCCCACCATTATCTCCCTTTAGCATTTCACACGGAGACTTCCACTCCAACATTCTTGAGGGCATCATGTTGATCAATTGAGCGGCTGTCAAAACCGCTTGCCCCCATAACTGCTTTGGGACATTCATTGAGATCATCATGCTTCTAGCTACCTCTAGAAGGTGTCTGTTCTTCCTTTCTGTTACCCCATTTTGAGCCGGTGTGTATGGACATGTAGTCTGATGCTGTATTCTTTGAGCTGACAAGTATTCCCCAAATGCTCGGTTGGTATACTCCGTCCCATTACAAAGTCGTTTGCTTTTATTTCTTGTTAATTTCTTGATTATTTCTTGATAGGAGATTATGGATAATAATAGTACGATGATATTTAATTGCTGAGTTGGGGTTTATTATGATTTTGTTTATTATGATATTTAATTAATATGCATCGTTCAAACGCTCTACGGTCCAAAACATGTCCAATGCGTCATGTGGGGCTAATCTAAAGATATGCGACGGCTATACTCGTCCGGTGTTATCTTAAAAAAAACTCATGAAAATTAACAACATGAAATTCTGTCTATCCATCTCAAATACCTTCTGGAGAGGGCTTTTGGCACACATGAATATCCCAATGCCGAATCCGAAGAAGAAGCAATGGGATACATTATTGGCGGCAGGGGAGAGAAACAACAGAACTTTTGCTCAAAGGTCAAAAATGGTGGAAACCTTAATTTATGAAACGACTCTTGATACACACTTGTGGCTTTCCCACTGCTAGATCGAGGAGACTTGCATAGGCGCACAACGAGTCAGACGATAAACTATGCGGGTTTATTTGTCTTGATGCTTAGTGCTTTAGATAATACATGAGATGTTTGTAATAATTTTTTTCCAAAAACCAGGCTTCTGGTAATGTAAATACTCCCTTTTTTTATAATTAAGGAATCTGCTGGTGACTAAGTCACCCGCCTAAAAAAAAAAAAAAAAAAATTCTGTCTATCCAATCTAAAACTATATATCTCCCATAATAAAATAATGAGGACGGATCCGATTACACCTTTTTTGGTGACACACTTTGACACCTACCATTTTTAAAGTTCAAATAGTCGATTCAAACCGTTCAACATGATGGATATATTAAAATGTGCCTGGAGATCAAATTTTACATTTTTTTGAATTTTTTTGCTATTTATTAAGATGGTTACAAAAATCGTTGTTTTCAGACCATTGAAAAACAGCGATTTTGTAACCATCTTAATAAATAGTAAAAAAATTCAAAAAAATGTAAAATTTGATCTCCAAGTACATTTTAATATGGTGATCATGTTGAACGGTTCAGATCGACTGTTTGAATTTTGAAATCACAAAATTGACCTATATAAAAAACGGTGTCATGATGTGTCACCAAAAAAGATGTAATTGGACCCCTCCTCTAAAATAATAATAAGTTCTCACACGCATTGAATTTCAAACAACGTGTGTTTATATGGAATTTCAATTATTCTTTGGATCTCCATTTCGTTTTTTCTTTTCTTATTTTTTTTTGTAGGGGAGACACTACAAAAGACAGGCACTTTTCGCGAGGATAAAAAGTGACTTTTTGCGACGGAGTACCGTCATAACGTGCTTTTTCTTTTGCGACAGTACTTTTAGCGACGAAGTTCTCTCGCGAAAAGTGCCTACTTTGTTGTTGTGAGAAGACGGGGTCGATGATTTGATTTGATTTAATTTGGACCAGATTAAAACGAATTTAATTCATCTGATCTATATGTTATTTACTAAATCACATCCAAAAATCTTAACAAAAGAAAAAGAAGTCCAATTTAGCTAGGGGTGTCAACGGGTACGGTAAGAGTCGGATGGAAGCATTTTCATACCCGTATCCGTTACAAATTGTCCTTACCCGCTACGAATTACCTTACTCATACCTACCATTACCCGTTATGGTTGTTGGATTACGAAATGGTAACAAGTAAATAACGGGTAATGCTATTATAATAAAAAAAATTATTATTTACTAAATAATAAATTAAAATACATTCATTTCACAAATATATATACATTATGTTGCACGGATACGGGTACAGGTATCGTATCCGATACGATACAGATATGGCGATACGGTAATTTTCAAAAATTACGGATACGATACGTCTATTATATATAATATTTTTTTATTATTTTAATTATATTATTAATTCAACACATGTATTATATGAATTAAATATTGCAAAACAATACTATAGCGAAATATATATTAAATATAATAAGTACTCTATTGTAACAACAAAATTAAAGTGGTATAGTGGTAGAAGGCTATGGTTGTTATTCCTCAACTCCCAAGTTCGATTCACAGCAACAGCTAAAAAAAAATTCTTTGGCGCGGTCCACGATGGTCCAGGTGTACCCGGCGTATCCAGGTGATCAGTCAAAGCGTATCGATGACCGTATCAACTAAATAAGGATATGCCACATAAGCTGATACGCTAGCTGGCTATCAGATACGTATTGGTGCCGTATCGGGTGCGTATCGGTATCCGATATGGGTACGAAGCCCAATTTGATGTATCGGAGTAACATAGTATATACATGTTTAAAAAGTCTAAACTTTATTGAGATTTGCTGAAATTTATTTGCATGTTTTAATAGTTAATTAAGCGTAACACAACTATCAAGAATAATTGAAGAATTAATATTCATTGTCATTAATATATATAATATATATAATTTTTTTACAATTACCCGATTGGGTAACGGATACGGAATAGGCTTTACCCGTACCCATACCTGATAAGTTTATGAAAAAAAACTTACCCGTACCCATTTTATCGGATATGGTACGGGTCGGTTAAACTGATAAAAAGATGCCATTGACACCCCTAAATTTAGCCTTGTAGAAAGTTAGCACGAAATTTTCACCCAGAAATATTCAAGACTAATTTTGTAACAATCTAGGAGTTTAATGATGCTTAGAATAAATTAGGAAATTAGATGAGAGACTGTACATTAAAAATATAATTAGTTGGGATGTTTATAAAAGTTAAAAGAGATGGCTATATAAATTCATCACATACTGTAATTGGGATATATATGAAAAAAATGAATGAAAGTTATCAAATTACCACTTCCATTCATCAAATACTAGCCAGTCAGTGGGGTCATCAAACAAAAGAAAGAAAAATCAAATATGTGTGCATATGAGACATGAGTACAAATATTCTCTACATATAGCACATTTAATTGCTATGATGGTACTATTACGCCATTATTGTGCACATCAAGCCTGACATGCTCTTCTTCAATTTGAGATACTTGAACTATTTCATCCTCTTTTAAACTGGGAGCAACCTTTTTTTGCTCTTTCTTTTTCCTACTCGCTGTTGCACGGTTTCGAATCACAAAAATGGCCAAAATAATCAATGGGGCTCCAAAGCTAAAGACCATAAGGCTCCAAAACACATCAAGTCCAAAGCTCTGCCGCTCTACTCTGTTTGTTGTGGTCCCAAAATTAGACAAGGAAACATTAAACCATTTGCTCTCAAGTTGCTTGATGGTGCCATCTTCTGCTAATGTCACTATTTCATTCGAAAGATCAGCTGTCATCGGATCGCCTTTCTGGAAGGCCTAATAAATAATAGTATGTAAGAAAATTAGGATATCTCCTGACATGGATGCTGCATTAATTGATGCATTATTTACACTGCTGCATCGAAGCATCCCAGCACTCGATGCTGATTTGATCCAATTATTTTAGTACTGATTCAATCGATGTTGCAAGACAATAAACAAATTAAAAACTGATTAAAAAAAAAAAGAACATATGTACTTACGAAAGCGAAACCCCCGAGCATCTGTGTTTCTCCATAGACAGCATAGTCATTGTGCTTTGATAAAAAAACTCGAACATAGGGCAACTCAGTGTATACAGCTGTTATAGTTTTTTTCTGAAATGCAAGCACGTAATCCTCTTCGCTATTAAACCGCACAGTGTTTTCAGGTTTGTAATTGAGCACCTTTTCGAGATAACAGATGACAAATGAAGCTCCATCATACCCAGCTATTGATTTATCTACGACTGGCTTAAGCTTCTCCGTCACAAGAATTGAGCTCAAATTTGCGGTAAAGCAATTGCTCACAATTAAGACAAACAACAGCCATGAAATGATCACAGTTTTCGTATAGAAATTGCCGACCTCTGCATTAGAAGTAAACATATTTATATATAAATAAACAAACAACTATGATTTATTCTTTATATCAGCTTGTAGCAGTTTGAAACTCCTTATGTAAACTTGTTGGATATATATATGCAATGCGGTAGTGAAACAAATTAATTAATGGTAACTAATTAACAAAACTAACTTATATATATATATATATATATATATATATGAGTGAGGCTATGGTGCTATGCATAGCACGGATGACTAGTGTACTACGGCTCAATATGATACTTTTTAAAATTCTAACGGTCGATCCGAACCGTTCAATGTAATAACCATATGAATATGTACTTCCAAACTAAATTTTATATTTTTTTAGATAGGTAGAATTTTCAGAAAACACTGATTTTCCTACCTATCTAAAAAAATAGTAAAAAAATTCGAAAAAATATAAAATTTAGTTTGCAAGTACATATTCACATGGATATCACATTGAACGGTTCGGATCGACCGTTAGGATTTTAAAAAGTACCATATTGAGCCGTAGTACACTAGCCATTGGTGCTATGCATAGCACCATAGCCTCACTCTATATATATATATATAGATATAGAGAGTAGAACTAGGGTGCTCCTAAGCTCACCAAGCCCTTCGTGAGCGCGAATCTAAAACCTATCGAATTGACTTCAAACGATATTTTCAAACCGTTAGATGTTCAATCTATATTAAAATGTGCTTGGAGACCAAATTTTACATTTTTTGGAATTTTTTACTATTTATTAAGATGGTTTGAAAATCGTTGTTTTTATTAAAATTCTGCACCATTGGAAAACAGCGATTTTCAAACCATCTTAATAAATAGTAAAAAAATTCCAAAAAATATAAAATTTGGTCTCCAAGCACATTTTAATATAGATTGAACATCTAACGGTTTGAAAATATCATTTGAAGTCAATTCGATAGGTTTTAGAGTCGCACTCACGAAAGGGCTTGGTGAGCTTAGGAGCACCCTAGTTCTACTCTAGATATAGATATAGACACACACACACACACACTGCCACAAGCAAAACCTATATAATCCTATATATCTCCAGAATATAATAAAAACAGGAAGCAAATTTAGGTGGATTATATAGCACTCACTGTCACCGTAGCTCTGGAAGATAGTATTGCCTATTATCCAAAATGTCGCTCCGAGCTGCCTGTACCATGGGCCGTGGAAATCTTCATCCGCCTTCTTGTGATTCCTCTCCAGGTACCAAACAGCACCAAAGTTGTAGAACAACAAGGTGAAGATGGTAACCCAGAGTAATGGGGTGAACGGTTTCGTAAGCATCCAGCCGACATTGTCGCGCTTCATGGGAATAATCATGGCAAGGCCCGAGGATACAAACGGCTGCGTGAATGATACCTTCTCAGATCTAAAGCTTGTTGTTGTTATGTCACCCACGGCAATATCAATATTCTGTGTGAATATAAACAACTTTTTTTCTCAAATCTTGTGTATTTGTTACACTTAATGAAGTACGATGAAAACATGGTATTACTTCTACCAAGATGAATAGTGTAAAAACAATCAAGCAGGATAATTATATGATAAATTTAAGAAAATAAGTGGCGTGACATACCTTCAAGTATACTTGGTTGACAAGATCATCATAACTAAAATTGTTTCCAATCTTAAAAGGAACAAACTCAAACTGGATGAGGGGGTTCAAACGGTTTACAGCTGCAGTGAACACATCGATGCAAAATCCGCTGACCAATTTCAAATTTCCCGTTCTATTATCATATTCGACATTCATAAATCCATCCCATGTTGGATTTTTTGGTACTCCTATTTTCAGTTTCTTCAAACCCCCGGGGCTCATTTGTGCTCCTCCGGGCCAAAAAACTACATTCAGCTGTTGTAATAATGTAGATCTATGTGAATTCAACTGGGACTCGTCGTTATAAAATCCGAACCTGTCTAACCAAAGTCCTATTTCTTTATAACTCTTGCCGACTACATTAATTACTCGGAAAGCCGAATAACCACCAGCCTCTTCTACATTCCCGATAATTGGCCAAACATTTCCACTTAACCCCGTGAAATTGATTGAGAGCAAGTTATCCACCAAAGATTTGTTATTTACCTTGGCTTTGTTTGCAGCTAAAGTAATTGCTTGTATTGTATCATATGCTCGTGCAGCATATACTCCGGGGTTGAAGACCGTCTCGCCAGTCTTCTCATACTCATCTTTAAAAGCTTTCTGGAAATCAGAATAGAATGTGACGTACTCGCTCGTGGATTGCTTAATGTACGGCTCAACAGCTATTACACCTTGCATGTGGTTCAAGATAAATGAAGAATTGAGGGTTGAATCAAGGAGAGTCGCTACATCAGGGCCGCATATCCACAAGGAGCCTTGCTCCATCATCCCCAATGCTGTTGCCTCCTGAAACAGAGTTACCGTGAGATTCTCAGAACTTCTAAGGACGATGTAAACGGTTGAAAGATGTTTGCTCATTCGGTTCAGTTCCGCTCGAACAATGCTTTTCAGATTTGAAATGGAGGCCATGGGTGGGAACACTGCAGAGTAGTCGAGCTGGATCCCGACTTTCTGCAGTGCAAGTGCAAGTAGTAGTGAGGTGCCTGATACAGTTCCACAATCATCATCTTCATACACTATTATTACTCGTCGCCATTTATAGGATGCAACAAAGCTGGCCAAACATTTAACCAGAGCGTCGTCTGAATTTGACATCTGAACCAACAAAGGCGTCGTAAAAACAGTAGACGGTGTTAGCGAGACGGTGGGGATGTTTGTTCCTTTGCTGATGCCTGAGATTGTGAGTACTTGTGGCCATGTTGTTGTTGAAACCATCACTTCTGTTCCCTGTTGAATTAAAAATTGGGCTGCAATGCAACAAAACCGGGAGCTCACAGTTAATTAATGAATTAGTTTCGTAGAATATAATGATGATGATGATGATGATAATAATGATAATAATAATGATAATAATGATAATGATAATAATGGTAATAATGATAATAATGATAATAATAATGATGATGATGATGATGATGATAATAATAATAATAAAAAAAAATAATAATAATAATAAACAAAAGCTCATAAATCATAACACTTTGTAATCCAAAGAGCAGTATCCAGAAATTAATTGATATGATATGACAAAATAAACAAAATCATCTTTTAAGTAGAACCTTAAGAAAACTACTTTAAGAAAACTTAAGATTTCACAACTACTTTACCATCATAACTCGCTTGTAGAGTGTCGGTGCTTTCTAGTTCGGAAATGATAAGGAGAACAGGCTGAGACGAAGTGTTGAATCTTCTCGCTGCAACCTCGATTGCAATCTTTTGCTCCCTCCCGATCCTGGAGTTGGTATCCAAGAGCGCTCCAATCGAAAGAGCAAACACTGTACTTCTAACAACCAAAGCTACCAAAAGCAAGGGGAGGACGAGAAATGGGCACTTTCTTGGTCCCATTTTGCAGAGATTAAACTTACAACGCAGTGATTAATTAGTGAATTTGTGTAAGATCAATAAGGAGACTTCGTAGCTACTTCTTTATTTATAAGAGGTAATTAGAACGTGTTGACTACAAACCACAATTTTCTGGGATTTGTGAGTCCTTATTGAAGATAATTTAAATATATTGAGTTACATACTTTCTTGCTGTGGTAATTAACAAAACAAAACTATTGACTTAATTGGAGGAGCAAGGGCTAGCATAATTTCTCAGAAAATTACAGCTAAAAGTCGGTCAAATTATTACGAGGCTTGATGGGCCGGTGTAAATGACATTTTCTTATTAATTAAAAAACCCTGTTGGCGGCACTTCGCCGCCAACCCTCAAAAAAAAAAAAGTCGGTCAAATTAAGAAATGGACTCTTGATTTGGAGGCATCTATAATTAATATCATATAGGGACTTCTTAATTAGGGACTCTTGATGTGGTCCATGTGGAGGCATCTATAAAACTTTCTAGTGTATCCATATAAACTTTTAAAATAGCCAATATCCCCATGAAAACATTATAATACCCTATACCCCCTTTTATTCATTGAACATTTTATTTAGTTATTTTAAAAATTGAATTGACAAATATACTCTCATCTCTCCCAAATAGCATGTGCCATTCTAATAACCTCAAAGTTCTGTTAGTCCCAGGTCTCATATTGTGAGCCAACCCGGCCGTGCTCTGTTGTTCATCCTGATATCATTTACTTGCTCTATTTGATAGAAATTTTCATCACATACTTTTGTTTTGACTGACTGGCATTTTTATTGAATGGCAAAATAGCTTTGGGGAATGGCAACATTATTGGACATTGAGACTTAAATCTTATGATTAAAGTGAAAAGGACTTGGACGCTTCTTTTTATGAAGTTCACTGGAAATCATCAGAATATGTGAAAACCCAATCTTGAATATCTGGTCACGGTGGCTGGCCCAAGAGAAAAATGAAAACAAATGAAGGTTAATATGGCACTGGGTCTTGAATATGCAGTACGTCACGGTGGTGGCTGTATCCATGCCAGTAGGTTTACTTTGTTTTTTCAGTTGGTTGGCTGTATGTGATTTGATTTATGATGGTTTTTGGAACTGATGTGTTGTTTTAATCTGATAGTTAAGTAGGTTTTGTATTAGGTTTTTGAGATGGATAATGTAATATTTGGTGAATTGTTTTGACAGGACTGGTACCAATGCCTGGTAACACTTGTATGGTTTTGTTTATATGAAATCGGTGGAGTAGTCCACTTTTATCAAAAATAAATTAGCTCATTGTTTATGAAGTCTTTTAAACCAGCCGGTTGTACCAAAATTCATTAATTGTAGGGTTAGTATCATAGAAGGAAAAATCGGAATCGGAATCGGGATCGGCCCCGTCCGATCCCGATCCGGATCGGAAAAATCGGTCGGGATCGGCCGAATCGGATCGGAAAATCGGACTTTTTTGTCAGAAGCTTGTTTTATACTAAAAAAATAGAAAAAAATTGATAAAAAAATTTAGAAAAATTATTACAATCAAATAATCTACTAATATAATATAATACAAGCATTACAACTAAAAACACACTCTTTCACTCCCAAAAACTATTTCTAGTCTGATTTTATTTGTATTATATTAAGAGAATATACAATCCGTGACTTTTATTTGTATTATATCAAGAGAATATACTATTTCTAGTCAATCCGTGACTTTTATTTGATATAAGTGATATAATTGATATATATATAAATGAGATGTAATATAAATCAAAAAAGCTTGAATGGTGTGGTGGTAACTTGCTTAGCCTCTAAGCTAGAGGGCGAGAGATCGAATCCCCACGATTGCAAAAAAAATTTCTGCTACTTTATATTCGCGTTTCGGCCGATATTTGACTGGAATTGTCCGGAACAGACCGAAATCTGGCTGAAACGGCCGAAATTGGCCGAAATCTGCACTATCCGTGTAAATCGGCCTGGAATCAGATCGGCACCGTCCGATCCCGCTCTGGAACGGCTGATTCCGCTCCGGAACGGCCGATTTTGCCTTCTATGGTTAGTATGTGTAAAAAATAATAATAATGAAGATGAAATCCAAGATACGATAATCAAGGAAACGATATCTTTTAAACAAATATTTTGCTTAATCTTCAAATCCAACAATTTCAGGAGGATTAGAATCTGATGGCCTGTTTAGGAGTGGCAAGTGCTGAAACCAAATTTAGTGTCAAGCCAAGCACAGGCTATATTTGGGAGAGATGAGGTTATATTTGTCAATTTAATTTTTAAAATTATTAAATAAAAGGGAAAAATATTAAGTTTCTATGACGATATAGAGTATTATATATGATGTTTTCATGAGATATTGGCTATTTTGAAAGTTCATATAGGTACACGTACTAGAAATTTCCCTAATATATATCGTATATATATATAGGGACTTCAGACTTGTCTTGGATTTAATTAATTATGTGTCTTCTTTCTTTCAGACTGACAACCAACTTGTAGGAATATAAATAAATTAAGGGAAAAGAATGGGGTTGGACTTACACAGGATTCACATACCCTATTTTTAAGGAATGAAGGTGGATGGATGTCTTAGATATAATGAGTCATGAGTGGAATTAAAACTATTAAATCTTTTATGTAATTGGATGTAAGGCCTACGCGCGGGCGTATTTCTGCAAAATAATAAAAAAAATGTCCTTTAACCGTTTAACGTGTTGACCAAACTTCAATGTATCAGACGTAGATATTAATTTATTTTCCTAAGAAAAAATATAAAATTATTTGAGGGCTTAAAAAAATTATCATAGAGTAGACTTGGACTTAATCAAACTTGATTATTTTCAGTTAGTTGTACATTTTTTTATGTAATAATATTTTCTTTTGCTCCATAGAGTAGATTTGGACTTGCACAACAAGAATTTCGGGCTTCAACGAGACAAATGATATGCATCTTTCACGAAAATTGAATTAGCCTCATGGATAAATTATTACCGGCCGAGACTAATTTAATTGGGTCGGCAATAATGAGATGACACGCTCGGGGATAAAGAGGTATCTGCGAGGCTAATAAATTAGCTGGCAGATAAGTTAAGTTATGCACATTAAATAATTGGACTTGGACTTGAACTTGATTAAATAAGTTATCTCGAGGCTAATAATTGGACTTGGAATTGATTAAAAATTATCATAGAGTAGACTTGGACTTGGACTTAACCCAAAGTTTTGTTTTTCACTTTTGGCAGAAAAGATGAATCTTTCATATAATGTTAAATTACTTGTTTACCGTAAAGGACAAGGTTAATTAAATATTAATTAAATGTCATTTAAAAAATTCATCTCATATGACAGAAGTATCATTTAAATCAAACATAGTACAAGTGTCATTAAACTTTAATTTTTAACCATCTAATTGCTTTTAACAGGGGCTTGAATATTATGGAGTGACTTGCTCTTGCTGATGTTTCTTCTTTGTTTTTTGACATTTTGAAGTGTGCTTTTTGTGGGGTGAAACAATTCGTTCAAATAATATGTGAGGCCAGTCGACAAGCTGACAGTTTTCTCTTAAGCAGCTCTTTATTGTTGTCAGCAACTAACTCAGTTGCTGAAACATGTAAAAGTGTTCTATTCTGGGCCTCTGGCAAACTGAATACTAAGGTACTTGTTTTATTTCTGGATCTTTTATTATGGACACACTCTTAAGTCATTCTTGCTGTGGTATGTTCAACACTGTTTAATAGCCTTTTATTACACTTGATGCACTGAAAGAATTTTCTTACAGTGACAACGATTCCGGTACGAATAAGCCAAAATACACATAATGCATGTAAGGAACTAGATTACCGCTAAAGAAATAGATAATCTATATAAAAGAATAATGGTCAAGTTATAGGAATTGGATTGTCCCTTTTTTACCTTCTACTCTCAAGATGGTAAATTTTTATTCATTTCTCACTACTACAGAATTGCAAATCAGCACCGGTTAAACAATACCGGATTTGATGAAACCGGTGTTGTATGTATTTTAGCACCGGTTAAAAGTACCACCGGTGCTAAATATTTGACATACAACACCGGTTTATTTGCCAAAACCGGTGCTAAACATTCAGCACCGGTTTATTACTAATAACCGATATTGTATGTCATACATTTACACTACTACAAAAATGGTCATTGTACACGGACATAAACATGGGAGCTACACGGATTTCCTGCCGTGTGGAGTGCGAGGGTGTATAATCCCTGAATAAATTATACACGGATATTTACCCGTGTGCGATTCCTGAGAGCTACACGGATCATTACATAAACAACCGTGTTCAATTCCTTGCCAAGTGGCGCTCTCCAAACACAACAACAAAATAGGCACTTTTCGCGACGGGACTTCGTCGCGAAAAGTACCGTCGCAAAAAGAAAAGCACATTTATGACAGTTTAGCGTCGCGAAAAGTCACTTTTTATCCTCGCGAAAAGTGCATGTCTTTTGTAGTGAAAGCCGAGCTACACGGATCATTACATAAACAGCCGTGTTCAATTCCTTGCCAAGTGGCGCTCTCCAAAGCCGATCTGCACGGATTGTAACATAAACAGCCGTGTACAATTCCTTGCCAGTGGCGCTCTCCAAAGCCGAGCTACACGGATTGTAACATAAACAGCCGTGTATAATTCCTTGCCAGTGGCGCTCTCCAAAGCCGAGCTACACAGATTGTAACATAAACAGCCATGTACGATTACTCTGTCTACACGGACTTTTAGATGAATATCCGTGTAGCGATAGTTATTCTACACGGCTTATTAATAAACAACCATGTCCAATTTCTTGCTAGTGGCGCTCTACATAGCCGAGCCACACGGATTGTAACATAAACAACCGTGTACGATTACTCTGTCTACACAGACTTTTAGGTTAATATCCGTGTAGAAATAGTTATTCAACACGTATTGTAACATAAACACCCGTGTACAATTACCGGAGATCTAACCACGGATATTTAACTAAAAGGCCATGTACGATTATGCTTTCTGCACTTACGTCTATCTAACTATCCGTGTAGAACAACTATTTATACACGGATTGTGACATAAACAGCCGTGTAGCTCCGTGTAGAATGGTCTTATTTTTTTCAATTTTTATTTTATTTTTTGGCTAGCCTCCAGTTAGCTAGCCATTAAAAATCAATTCCAAAACAGAGAATTTCCAATATATCATAATACAACCCCTAAACAAAATTCATGTAAACTAAATTATATCAAAAATTCATGTACACTAAATTATACAAATCCATATTCTGGTTTACAAAATTCCTATTGAAACCACTTTGCCCACATACATCTAAAATAATATATTTGGTCCTTGGAGTAATGCCCTGCCTGTTTCTTCGATTTATACTACCAAAAATTCAAAATATGTAGGTTAGAAAAATACAATATAACAACTACATCTCTATTTTGCTTTATAAAAATAAATATTGTAATTATAACATTGCAACTAATAAAACAAATTTAGTAGAATAAAATATTAGAGGAAATCAATATTAATTACATGGACAAGTCAAGGCAAACATATGAATTACAGTTAATATGAATTACATACCGGATATTGTGGAATTCAGATCCTCTGTGTTACTCGAGAAAATAAAATGAGCTCTCAGCCGGTGGATTTAAATTTACACGAATCTCAAAGCACAAATAATACTGCCCCCTCCAATCACCCGAATATCCACCGGCTGAGAGCTCATTTTATTTTCTCGAGTAACACAGAGGATACTGGTTCGATATTGTGGCCATGCGAATTGCATGGATTCGACAAAGTGAAACATATAAATCATCGTGTAATAACCGCATTCCCAACCCTCCAACTGTTGCGGGCACTGAAATTTACATTTAGCAG
Organism: Carex kokanica; assembly: GCA_025461125.1. Taxonomy (NCBI): domain Eukaryota; kingdom Viridiplantae; phylum Streptophyta; class Magnoliopsida; order Poales; family Cyperaceae; genus Carex; species Carex kokanica. The sequence continues at coordinate 273,439 of JAJGRX010000223.1, forward strand.
CCTATGTTAGTATGACAATAACTTTTTGAACAAAATATGAAATTATAAAATTATAGTGTGCTCACCGGTTGCCACCTCCAACTCAACTTATTTTTCTGCTTCGCGCTTTGCATTCCTCCATCGTTAATATATTTCAGAAAAGCCCTTACAAAATTGAGTGAATGTAATTAGTAGTTCCACAATTTGTTATATATAATTGGAAAAAAAAAATCAAACCAAGCAAATTACTATTGCTTACTCTCTTATTTGAGTGCAGATCATTTTGGACTGCTGAGGACTGATGTTTCCTGTGGGCTGTGAAGAATCCATGATAAAAACCAAATTTTCAAGTGACACAATCACAATCAAACACCAGTGGCCCCTTTGGTGGTATGGCAGGAGAATAAATTTCTTCTTCTCCGAATGAGCCTTATGCATCGCTGAACACAAGTAATCACAGTCTCTACCGGATGATATTCCACCATCGTACCATTAGTTTTGGCGGGGTCCAACAATGCACAGGAGTTCACCTTACCTTTCCCACAATCCACAGCATGTTTTCGGTGTAACATCCTGAAAAATCATCATTTCACATTAGCATATATATTTGAGTGCTATACACATGATATATATGATTTTTGGTCACTAACATGAGAAAAACGGTGAGGACTCCCACATCGAGCCATTTATCGCTTGACGAGCCATGCAGAAAGTCCTTGAATTCTTTGAAAAGCAGCACGACCGTCCTGCCTTCGTGTAGAAGCATCTCGGGGGTATATCGAATATTACTTCATCTATATAATCAGGTGCCTTAATCAAGCAGGCGTGGAGATCCCGCAAATCAGTAAGCAAACGGCTAACCTCTTCTTCGGTGAGCCCCGTACGGTCTACCCACGCAACTACTGGCGCAACTACTGGCGCATCAGGAGATTCTTGCGCATCAGTCCCAACGACTACTTCCAAGCCTTACCGTACCAGTGACAAAGCTTCGTCCGCAGTGTTGGAAACGCCTCTTCGGGTCTGTATCAAATTTTGTACCTTTTTCAAGTATTTCAAAATAGTGATTTGAATGTAACATAAGATATCCGTGTTTTATTTAGAGATTACCTGATCCAAAATAATCTGACACTTGGGCCATTGGACAATCTGTCTATGGGCTTCATTAAGCAGCAGCATATCGTCGGTAGGGACAGAAAGAGGTATGCGGGCAGCCCATTCGGCCACGATCATGTCAACCGTTACGGGGAGATGGTTGGGCCTTAGCTGAGAACCGGCTGGAGGATGTACAATGCCCTTAGCAAGGGTCAAAGGAGTTTTATCGTGCCACATGACGAGGTCGCATGATGTGGCCTCCTGTAATAATTATCAGAAATTAGTTAATGAACAAGTCAAAATTATGGGTAGATTATGAACAAGTAGTGATTACCTGTAGATTGTCCAACACGCCCAGCACTTCGGTCCCGGATGCTTGACTGCTTCGTCGAAATCCTAGTGAAATGGGAGGTTGTTGCTCGGATAGCTGCGTAAGAGATGTAATTTGGTTCAACCACCTTGATTCCATCTCAGCCATCCTTCCATCGTACTCCATTCTGATCTCCTCGCATACCTCCTGGCGTACCTACGCCAACCTTGATTCCATCTCGTCCGTACTAACTTTGGCACGTGGTCTTCTTTTTGGTTTTGGTCCGTCGTATACATCCTTTCAGCCACTGTAGACCGAGACACCCCTAACTCGACCCGTGTGTTCTTTACTCCCGAGCGCTGCGGACAAGGAATCATCCACTCTTTCGACAGTCAGGGAGCCCGAATTTACATCCTCCTCCACATCCAACTGTTAATAAAAAAAATAGTTATAGCAAAAGACAAAGTAATGTACACAAAGTTACAACAACAACTCTTACCATTTTCTGAGCCACGGGTTGCACGTCATCTGGGAGTACTATCCTCCCGTCAGCAGTTACCTCGGATCTTCCCATGAGCTAGTGTTGGCCCCTACAATTTTGGATCCTAACCACAGGTGAGTCAGAATCTTTGTTTTTCTCCAGTACTCCCGCCCATTCGGCCGACTTACCCTCGTAACCACTTGACCCTAATTTGTGCGGGTACTTGTTCAATTTCGCGATCCTCCTGCCCTCGTCACTTTTTATCTTCACACATCAAGGTAAATCAATTAGTTTAAGGAAGATAAGTACATATCGAGAAATAACAAAGACTAAGTTGGCTAAATTTATATACCTTGAACTTTTCTATGGACTTCAAAGCTTGAAACTCCTCCCAGTCCTCTTGTTTCAGCCATTTATAGTAGCCTACCGGATTTCTCCCTTTCTCCATGAAATCCGTCTTCAACGTGCTCTTGAATTGCTTCCAAGCTTCATTCATTTTTCTCAAAGTCTTTTTTTTTTCACGGACTTTGGGTCGTCATCCTGGATGTTCCAATGAGCCTGCATGATTGACAACAAAATTACTGTAGGAAGACAACTACATGATGCCTAGCAATTTAAAAAAGTTATTATCTACTTATAAAAGCAAATTCTAAATATGCTAAGGTTAAGACATGGTAGAAAACTTGTATCCAACAAAAAAGAAATAACAAACAGAAAGAGAATAGGAAAAATGAATATATAATGCATGTAAAGTTTTATATATTTTTCAATACATTACTAAATAGTCCTGAAAAATATAACTCAAGAGATTAAAGAAAGAACTACACATGAAGGTTGGTGGGTGTTCAAGTCAAGGATAACGTAGCCATTGTTCCAGTCAAACGAATTAACCAATTACCGATCATGTACAATAATCAAAATAAGGTTTATAATTGTTAGGTACTTTACCTTCACAGTGTTCCACCATTCGTTCTTATCTTTGTCATCGAATTTGTCCCACCTCTCAACCAAGATAGATGACTTTTGCTTCACCAAATTGTTACACCAATTTGTGTACTCTGCCCTACGTGGACCCTTCGGACATTCGATTTTGCTGAACTCGAATTGCAAATCCTTCGCCTCTGAGGTCTTCGTGCACATTGTCGGACCTCTTTTCCTCCTTTCTTCCTGAGCCTGCGGCTCCTCTTCTTCCAATACCATATCTGCCTGCGGTTCCACTGTTTCCAATATCATATCAACATTCTCACCTGACTGTGACATGGTTCTTTCTACAAAAAAGAAACATTATTACAAATGCTATGAATGTAAAATTTAGGTCTGAATTATGTGTTGTTGGGTCCTTTGTTCAATCATAGTGTTGGTTTTGCAATTTAGTCCCTGTAACATTAGGTTCTGTCCAGATCACCAGAATAGGTCAGTTGAGGTAACTTTTCATTTAACCAAAATACAATCAGAGATAAGGGTTTTGATTTAACCAAGATACAGGGAGCATTGCAACTTAGAGAGAAAGAGAACCTTTCAAAGAGAGAATAGCAACCGCGCGAGAGGAGCTTAGAGATTCAATTGGTGAGTTCAGAGAAGAGCGGTAGAGATTGGAGACCGAGCTAGCACCGAGAGAGAGAGAACGATGGCAGCACCACAGAAAGAGAGAGGAGACTAGGGGGTTTAGGTTTTAGGGGAGACGAGGGGATTTTGAAAAGATCGAGCGACAGAGACGAGGCGCGCATTTTATTTCGCGTAAACTAAATCTACACGGACATTTAATTAAACAACCGTGTAGAAACGTAAGAGAGCTACACGTTTAATTAAACACCCGTGTAGAATTAGTTTACGCGAAATAAAATGCGCGCCTATATATGGTTTTTCTAGATTAATTTTTCAAATTTCAAATTTCATATTTTTCAAATTCCATATTTTTCAAAATGGAAAACTTAAAAATAAAAAGGAACCTGATTTTAGTTTAATTTAGCTTGAAAACTATTTTATCCATGTATCTTCGAGTATCTAGCAAAACTTATTAATAAATGCAAATAAATATTTCAAATTCTACACGGGCGTTTAATTAAACGCCCGTGTACGTTTCTTAGAAGACGATACAACTCTTCAAAATTAAACGGCCGTGTAGAAAGCATTTCGTAAACGGATTTTTCATTAAACGGCCGTGTATGATTCTTAGAAAACAAAATGACTCTTCAAAAGTAAACTACCGTGTAGAAAACTATTCTTACACGGATTTTTAATTAAACGTTCGTGTCTGTTTTTAAATTAAAAGTTTAATTTGAACAGGTTTCATAACAGAATTCGAGAAGTTGCCTTATCTTTTTAATTCTGAGAAGACGAAACGACTCTTCAAAATTCAATATAATCTGAGAAACTCTCCCATTTCGATTACTTTTCTCTGAGATTTGGAAAAAGAAGTTTTGGAAGAAGAAATGGCCGCTTGGGTGCCACCGGAAGACGTTAGTGTGCCATGGCCATGGCCCCCCGGCTATGAAATCCCTCCCGAAGATTCTCATGTCGATTCCATGTTCAAAATCCCTCCCGGCTATGAAATGCCTCCTCCCAACTACAGGAGAACATGGCCATGGCCGCCCTCAAATGTGCCACGGCAAAGCCCAAGGGATCACCCACCACCAAAGCCCTACAAAAGGAGGGGCAATCCCTGGATCAGGCCAAAGAGACCCTGGATTAGAAGGAGGGGGTCAGGCCAAGGAGCAATCCAGCCAAGCCAGGTGAAGGAGTGTTTAATTAAGTTAGCTTTTTTTCGTTTTGTTTTGATGTAATATATTTTGTTCTTAATTTAATCATCATTTTGTTTTCTATCCGTTTAACTATTTTGTTGAATACTTCATGCTATCTAAATAAATACTGTTATAGATATAAATTAGCAATACAAAACAACCAACAAATAATTTATTATGGATAATCACCACAAAGTATATATATGATTTTTAAAAAAAATTATTTAAATTAACTTAAATAATATGTCTAAATAATATCATAGAATAAGCAATGTTTAATGCTCTCTAAATAATCCGATTTGAAAACATAAATGAACACTTTACTTTATATGACCTTAATATGGGTTTACAAAATTATAAAACCACCACAGAATAATTTTTCAGAAAAAAAAATACCTTTCTACACGGATGTTTAATTAAACATCCGTGACGAATACATTTATACACGGATATTAAATGAAATATCCATGTAGCTCCCTTTGATTTTCTACATAGATATTTAATGAAACATCCGTGTAGAAAGGTATTTGTACACGGATGTTTAATTAAATGTCCGTGTAGCTCCCTTTGAATTTCTACATAGATATTTAATGAAACATCCGTGTAGAAATGTATTTGTACACAGATGTTTAATGAAAATCCGTGTTTAAAAGATTTTGTTTAATAACTAGAAAGATGGATTTTTTATTTAAACAAATAAAATATAAAATACAAAAACAAGGTAAAATGAACAGAGCCACTCAAAGCTCTCATTAGTACACATCAAATAAACTCTCTGCTTCGAGTCAGATGAGATGGATCTAGCTTCTTGCTCATGATATGCAAAAAAGAAATATTAGAAACGAAATAAAAATATTACAATGAGACAGAAATATCCAGAGATAACCAACCTTAAGTCTTTAGTCTGACTCTTCATTGGGCTCTTCATCTCTGAAATATTATAAAAGGAATAAATATTATACATTGAATTTTTGTTTTCCAAATAAGAAATATTAAAATTTTCAAGTTTAAAAGGAGTAAATATTATACATTGGATTTTTTTTTCCTTTTTCTCTTTTTTTCCACTATTTGAACATCTTCCCATAATCCTTCATTGTGGTCAGATCTAATGTAATTTGCTTCGTCTTGTTCTGCAATTATTGTTATCTCAGCTTGCACATCGGTACAAAATTGAGGTATCTCTTCGAACTGGTCGTACTCTTCTTCGTCGGTGATGTTTTCTACCCCAACAATCCTTCTTTTTCCGGATAGGACGACACTCCACCTATCATTACTCGGGTCAGTGACATAAAAGACTTGGGTGGCTTGCTTGGCAAGTATGAACGGATCATCAACATACCCGACTTTGTCAAAATCAATGAGGGTGAACCCGTCGTTATCAACTTTAACACCCCGATCTTCGACCCATTGGCACCGAAACAAGAGAATGCTAAGGTGAGGATTGTAAACGAGCTCCCAAATTTCTAAGATAACGCTGTAATAAGACTTTGATGCTATTACAGGCCGGGCATCCCTCGATCTACTGAATTCTTGAGACGTCGCCACCAACGTCACCCCACTATTTTGCATCGTGCTCTTATCACACTGTAATTTAGTGTAAAATGTATATCCGTTAATCTCGTATCCTTGGAATGTTCTAACAACCATTTGGGGTCCTTCGCCCAATAATCTAACAGTTTCATTTACGGGCGACCTTTCGGGTTGTGATTTCACTCTTTCTTTCATCCATCCTATAAGAGAACGGTTATGCTCGTCAGTAAGCCACTTCTGACTTCTCGTGTAGTTCTGTTGTCGAAGGATTGTCATGTGCTCATCTATATATGGAGCAACATCTGTCATGTGCTGTAGTACAATAAAATGTGTCTTTCACAAGTCATCGTTATCAGCAACTATGGCTTTCAACCCAATTGTCCCTACACCTTGGAGCCGTCCCTTGTATCGAGATTTTGGAACGCCAATAGGACCCACACCGGTCATGTAGTTGGTGCAAAACTCAATTACCTCTTCCGTGGAATATCCTTCCACAATACTACCTTCGGGACGATGTCGGTTCCTTACGTAACTTTTCAAAATACCCATGAATCTCTCGAATTGATTCATATACCGCAGGAACGCGGGACCACAGATCTTAATTTCCCTCACGAGATGAACAACAAGGTGAACCATAACATCAAAAAAAGATGGCAGAAAATACATCTCAAGATGGCAAAAGGTAACGATGACCTCCTTTTGCAAAGCGTCCAATTTGAGCGGGTCTATCACTTTGGAATTAATTGTGATATATCGCTTTCGTATCTATATTCCGACCAAACTTTGTACCAAAACCTGTGCCTAAAACTGTCAAATCGTGTTTATTTCATTGAATATCTATAGAATGTGGTACTGCTGTGCATTTGTTCTTAGTTTGCATAAAAAGGGCGAAATCGAGGAAGAATATGGAATTTGAAGGTTTATACACGGTCCATGTACCTTCTTATGCGGATCGTACAACCCTGCCCGACCACAAACACGACCAGGACACCAATCCCAGCACATGAAATTAAAACGGTCATAGATTTGACTCGTAACTCCGTTTTGAGCGTATAACCACTTTTCGGAAAGCTCGCGAGAAGATCTAAAATTTGAGCTAGAGACATAGGTACACGGTCCGTGTAGAATTTCACACGGGCTGTGTCAACTCGACTCGATCGATGACACAACCACAGATAATCGCTGACTCGACCACAGAAGACACACAGGTACACGGTCCATGTAGCATTTCACACGGGCCGTGTCAAGCATTTCTGGAAACAGATCCAAAATTTGGAAATAAGACTAATTGAAGGAAGGTCGGCCAGAAAAGCATATAAGCGGGATTTCTTGCACTAGAGGGTAATTCGGGAGCATAGAAGCATCTTCTAGGGTGGGGACTTGGCGGCTAAGCTTGGAGACGAAGTTGAGAAGTAAAAGACGCGAGTTTTCGACGGATCTTCATTGTTCTTCGAGTTTTTCTATGAACTCCTTTATCTTTATTTGTTTTATTTGCTTTTTAATCATGTTAGAGTAGATTTTTAGTTTCTAGGGTTGTAATGTAATCGAATGTTTTGTTTTGCATGTTAGTTATTGGATTCTTTTGTTGAAATTTGTGTTTGCTTGATTGTATTTGATTTTAATTGCTTAGTCTAATTTGTTTGATTTTTATTGGTTTACTACTAGATTAATGCGCACATCTAGAAGGTATTTTGGCCCTTATAATCTCTCAACCAAACTAAGTACATGAGGTAGGATTAGTGATCCGGAAGGTGAAACCAAGTAGTAGCCGATAGGTGAACATTTCCTCATATCGACGGAATGAGGTTACCTTTAGTATACCAAACAAGCAACTAGGTAATTCAGACCAACATACGACAGTTGAGGTCTAGAACCCGACGAGGGCACATATTGCAATTCCATACCAAGTTAATGAACAACAGACGACAGTTGAGGTTTAGGAACATTAGGTCTGGTCAGTAGAACCCTACACAAAGGAACAACACAAAGAAACTGTAATTGCTGCATTCACTCAAGGGCCACACGGACCGTGTACGGCAGTACCCGGCCCGTGTAGGACACTACACGGACTGGGTACCTCGAGGCAAAACTGAGATGAAGTCATAACCCTGGAAATGCCTTTTTACTTTTGATTTAAACCGAGTTGATTTACTTTCTTGCATTTTAATTACTGTGATCGAATTGTTAGGAACTATAAAAACCCAAAACCAACATATTCCAACTTCTAGTCTTTATTTAATTTAGGCAGAATTCTAGTTAAGACTTGAACCGTCCCTGTGATCGATACCCGAATTTATACTACTCGATAGGATTGTATACTTGCAGTTTGAACCGAAAAGTGCATTGAAGGTTAAAAGTACAGTTTACTGTACTGAAACTTTGTACTATACCTTTTGGTGTAACAAATTGCATTGAAGAAAAAACAAAGCTTTGTAATAGTTTGCCACACTGGCTTCGGTAAAATTCCCCGAATTGCAACAGGAATCATATGTGTCATTAAAACATGTTAGTCGTGGGATTTCGGACCAATGAATTTCAGGTCCTTCATCGACACCAGCTTCTTAATATTTGAAGAATACCCTGATGGGACTTTAATACTATGAAGGCATTTACAAAAGCTCGTTTTTCTCGATCTTCGACATTGTGCACATTGCGGGGGATAGGTATGCCTTTTGCTTCCCTTTATCCTACGGTGCAAGCTCGGGTCGTATTTCCATGAATTTCATGTCTTCTCGAACTTTAAGACTGTTTTTAGTCTTCTCCGAAATGTTCAATAATGCGCCAATCAAACTGTCACAGACATTTTTTTCAACATGCATGACATCAAGGCAATGTCTCACTTCTAAATATTCCCAGTATGGTAGCTCCCAAAATATGGACTTCTTTTTCTAAATATTATTTGGTGGTGCTTTGGCACACTTTCCAAAAACAACAGCAAGGGTTTTTAACCCGCATGAAGACATTATTCCCATCTAACGGACAACGTGCCACTCCAAGCTCAATTTTCCCGTTGAATACCTTCTTCTTCTTACGGTATGGATGATTAACAGGAAGAAATCTACGGTGCCCCATAAAAACATTTTTTTACAGTTTTTCAACCTCAGCACCTGCATGTCATCTTCACAGATAGGGCACGCTTTTTCTCCTTTAGTACTGTAACCCGATAAATTCCTGTACGTGGGGGAAATCATTTATGGTGCAGAATACCATGGCCCGCAAATTAAATTGCTCTTTGCCGTACGCATCCCCACACCCGGACGCCATCCTTCCATAATTTCTGGAGGTCCTCAATTAATGGTGCGAGATACACATCTATGTCATTTCCGGGTTGTCTGGGTCCTGGATTAGTAATGACATCATTATATACCTGCGTTTCATGCACAACCAAGGAGGAAGATTGTAGATTGGCATATAAGAACTGGTCAAGTGCTCTGCCGACTGCTCATGCTTCCAAACGGACTCATTCCGTCTGTGCTCACTCCTAACTTAAGGTTTCGTGATTTGCCACCAAAACCTTCAAAATGTCTATCAATGTTTTCTCCATTGGATTGAATCAGCCGGGTTGTCTTAGTTTACCATCTCTTTTGCGCTCTTCTTTATGCCAACGCAACAATTTCGCATCTTTGGGATTTGCAAATAACCGTCTGAATCTCGGTATTATCGGGAAATACCAACACCGCCTTAGCCGGAGGCCAGCCCTTTTTTTCTTCATCGCAATCGTCAGTGTCCTGGTCCTTACGTTTATATCGTGAAACACCGCATTTGGGACAAACATGCATGGCCTCGTACTCTCCACGGTACAATACACAGTCATTCGGACATGCATGTATTTTTTTTTATCCTCAAAACCCATTGGACAGATCAACTTATTCGCCTGATATATTGTACAGGGTAACTCGTTGTTATCTGGGAGCATCTCTTGTAAAAGCTTTAATAAGGACGTGAAGCTCTTATCGCTCCAACCGTTGTCTGCTTTTAAGTTCAATAATTTCAACACAGCTGATAGTTTTGTAAATTTGGTACACCCAGGATATAACGGCTTTTTAGATTCATTAGACAGATACTGAAATTTTTAAAAATTTTATCACTAATTTCATCTTCCACATCACGTAACATGTCCTCTAGATTCTCAGTAAAATCGTATTATGCATTTTCATCAATATTCATCTCCAGCTCATCATCCTCGTTGCAATCAAGCCCAACATTATCGAAATTTTCGACATTCTCAAAATCATCGTTGCATTCAAGTTCAAAATTATCAACAATTTCTACATTATCATCATTCTCGTCCAAAACAGAATTTCTATTGGTACCACTACATTCCCCAATTTTCTCACCATACATAAACCAACATGTATATCTTTTCTTAAATCCCCAACAAATCAAATGAGCTCTAATTTCTTCCGAGTCCCCAAATCTTATAAAAATTTTACAATCTCTACAAAGACACAAGATGTCGTCATCTTTTGTGTCCACTCTATAACTCTCAGCAAATTTTATGAACTCATCAACGCGAGCCAAATATTCTGTACTATCACGTCGCAATTCGTACATCCAACTTCGATCCATCTGTAAATTAAATTAAAAAAAAAAAATTCCAATTAAACATATATGGTGGTCAGCAAATTTTGGCTTACAAAGGGCCGGTTTTACAATCCTAACCCACTCTTTGAATATTATGCCTCATATGTGAACAGTACATATTAGCGATATTTAATTAGTATTTGAGAAAAATTCGGCAGCATTTCCTCTGAACTCCCCAAGTATGCGTAAAAACCACATACTCGTAGGAGCACTTAATAAGGAGAAATATTGTCGAACTTTTCTCAAATACTAATTAAATCCCGTTAATATGTACTGCTCACATCCTAAATGAGACACAATATTCAAATAGCAGTCCCAAACGGGGGACTATCCAAAATTAATCCCTATGGATTAATTTTGAACGGGTATGGACCTAAAAGCATCAATAGGTCGGTTATTGGACCACAATACACTAATTATTTACATTATCTTAACAAATCAAGCACGCATGCATTCAATAATAATTGACCTAAATAATTAAGCAATAATTAATCATTAACAGAAAAATTAGATAAAGAAAAGAGAAATATATGTATGACTAACCTTAGCAATAGAGAGGAGAAATGCGAATTAACTTCAAAGATCTCAGATCCGGCCTCGATCCTTGTGCGCATAAATTATACCAATTCAATACAGAGAGAGAGAGAGTATTAATGATAAAAACGGCGCCGAAATAAGGCCTTTATATAGTTCCAACCCTAAAATAACATTTCTACACGGATAATTAGCTACAAATCCATGTAGAATCATTGAGAGAGCTACAAGGACTTTCATATAGGTAGCCGTTTAGATTACTCTTTCTACACGGACATTTATATAAATGGCCGTGTATAATTGTTTGTCTACACGGACTTTATATAAACAGCCGTGTAGAATTTTTTTTTATTTTTCTAACTATTTTTTATTTTTTTGGCTCGCCTCCATTTTTGCTAGCCAGTATTTTCTATGTTTTCAGATAGCAAAACAGATGAAAATATCAATTTGCTAACAATAAAATGGTATAAACAGCCGTGTAGAATTCTTTTTTTTTTCCTAATTATTATTATTTTTTTGGCTAGCCTCCATTTTTGCTAGCCAGTATTTCTTTGTTTCAGTTAGCAAAATAGGGATAAGATGAAATATCAATTGCTAAAACAAATAGAATGAAAAGTGCCAGTAGGGTCTACAGAGGGTAATATGGAGATACATGTTTACAGAGGGTATGATGAAGATAAATGTTTTAACAGTAGGCCTTTGTCAGAATCTTCGTATTTCTCCTCTGGATCTTGCTTGCCCGAATTAGTTTAGGACATATGCAAGGAACTAACCAAAAGACTACTTAGGTTAATGTAACCAAAGCAAGGAATACTTTAGTTACATTAACCTAAGTAGCCTTTTGGTTAGTTCCAATATGTCCTAAACTAAACACCTTAGCAAGATCTAGAGGAGAAATACAAATTAACTTCTAAGATCTCAGATCCGACCCTCCAGTTATAACATCTATCATCATATTACCCTCGAAAAACACTTTAGCGCAGAAATCAGACCAATTAATTGGGGAAATGAAGCACTTCGCTTGGGAATTCGAGATGTAGGTTATCAATTATATCGGACCGCTCATCTGTGAGCTCCCAAAACAGTAGCTCATATTGAGATAATTTGCGATCCGATACAATTGATAAACCGACATCTCAACCCAATTGTTAACTGTTGAGAGGGAGAGTATAAATTGATCAAAACGGTGCTGGGGGGGAAGGCCTTCCTTATATAACTCCAACTCTAAAATAACCTTTCTACACAGATAATTATCTATAAATCCGTGTAGAAAGCATTAAGAGAGCTACACGGACTTTATATAAGTAACCGTTTAGATTACTCTTTCTAAACAGACATTTATAGACAGCCGTGTAAATTTTCTGTCTACACGGACTTTTATATAAACAGCCGTGTAGAATTTTCTTTTTTTCCTAAATATTTTTAATTTTTTTGGCTAGCCTCCATTTTTGCTAGCCAGTATTTTCTATGTTTTTAGATAGCAAAACAGATGAAAATATCAATTTGCTAATAAAAATGATATAAACAGCCGTGTAGAATTCTCATTTTTTCCTTATTTTTTTTATTTTTTTGGCTAGCCTCCATTTGTTTCGAGCAAGTATTTTCTTTGTTTTCAGTTAGCAAAACAGAGCAAGATGAAATATCAATTGCTAAACCAATAGAATGAAAAGTGCCAGTAGGGTTTACAGAGGGTAACATGGAGATACATGTTTACGGAGGGTAATATGAAAATAATGTTTTAACAGTGGACCTTTGTTAGAATCTTCGTATTTCTCCTCTAGATCTTGCTTGCCCGAATTAGTTTAGGACATTTGCAAGGAACTAACCAAAAGAGGCTAATGTAACCAAATGACATATGTAACTGAACATTAGTCTTTTGATTAGTTCCTTACATATGTCCTAAACTACACACCTTAGCAAGATCTAGAGGAGAAATACAAATTAACTTCCAAGATCTCAGATCCGGCCTCCAGTTATAACATCTATCATCATATTACCCTCCAAAAACACTGTAGCGCAGAAATCAGACCAATTAATTGGGGAAATGAAGCACTTCGCATGGGAATTCGAGATGTAGGTTATCAATTATATCAGACCGCTCATCTGTGAGCTCCCAAAATAGTAGCTCATATTGATATAATTTGCATCCGATATAATTGAAAAACCTAGATCTCAACCCAATTGTTAACTGTGAGAGGGAGAGTATAAATTGATCAAAACGGCTGGAGAGAAGGCCTTTTATATAACTAAAAATCTAAAATAACCTTTCTACACAGCTCTTTATTAAACGTCCGTGTAGCTCTCTCAAGGCTTTCTACTCTGTTAAAAATTAAACAAAAAACCGTGTACAATATCTATCTTTCTACACGGCTCTTTATTAAACATCCGTGTAGCTCTCACAGGTTATCTACACTGTCATTTAAACATTTATCCGTGTACAATTCTTGCCTTTCTTCACGGTTCTTTAATTAAATATCCGTGTAGCTCTCTCAAGGCTTTATCCACTGTTATTTAAACAATAAGCCGTGTACATTTCCTGGTAAACGTCCGTGTAGCTCTCTCACGTCTTTCTACACTGCTTCTTTAATAATTATCCGTGTAGAGATCCTACAGATATTTCAGGCATCCAAAAAATTACAACTTCTACACGATTTTTATATAAAATTGCCAAATCCGTGTACAATGTGCCGTGTACAATGACCATTTCTGTAGTAGTGTTAGCACCAGTTTTTAAAAATAACCGGTGTTGTATATTTAGCACCAATTTTGAAAAATAAACCGGTGTTGTATGTCAGACATTTAGTACTGTTTTTTTTAACTGGTGTTGTATGTAACTGGTGTAATGTTTTAAACCCTAGACGCCTCTTTCTTTCTCTCTCAACTGATCGGTTCTAGAAAGCTGCGTAAATTTGAATGTTTCATCTCTCTCTCTCACCCTCGGGTAAGAACTTGTTCTCGCTGGACCCTTGCTAAACCCTTGTGACTCCCCCCCACCCCCTCAAGATGGAGCCACCGCACCAGCCGTAGAGGGGCCTGATCTGAGCCAGCGCCGTGGAGGCTGGACGACCGCTTCTTCGCTGCACCACCGTCGTGGAGGAGCCACACAACCGCCGTGGAGGAGCCGCACCACCCACCGATACTTGGCCTTAATTTGGAGGAGCTGCCGCGGGGGCTATAGTTGGTGGCTATCGTAAGTTTTCTCTTTGTTTAAGTTCTGTTTTTTAATTTCGTTTTATTTGAACCGACAGCAATTGGTTTCTGATTAGCAAGGAGAGGATGCAACAACTTGGCATCCTCAATCTATCACACAATGTCAACGGTGCTTCTGGGAGCTCTATTTCGAAAAAAAGGAATAGGAACAAGAAGAAAAAGGCTGATTTAACCCCCCCCCCCCCCCGCGTCTTCTAGGCCCCCATCGAGGTATCATTTACTAAATTAGCACAAATAATTTTATTTTATGAATTATAATTTTATTTTCTGAATTTCTATATTAGCACAAATAATTTTCTAAATTAGCTATGATTGGATATGACTTGCATATGATCTATGGTACAAAGCAAAATACATTCTCTGCTGGAATGTAGTAAAAAATTAGTTTTGTTAATTATTTTTTGTTAATTACAGGATTTTTGCATCATATAAATCCTTGGGCGGACAACACAATAAAAAAGCCAAGGAAATAAAATATTCAATTAAACAGGTAAAATATGCTTCAAAATATAATCCTTTTTCTATATTTGCTACTTGCAATTTTCACAATACTAATATTTTTTTTCTGAAATGTGCAATACCCTCAGCAAAATGACGATAAGAAATGTGGATTCTATGTGATGAAGTTAATGATGTCTCTAGTTACTACATTTTTCGATGGTTTTCCAATACAGGTATAAATCTATTTCATAACATAGTTACTACATTTTTAATATCTTTGGTTGTCACTTTTAATATCTTTAAGTTCAACATCTAAATTAACAGTTCAATATAATTTCATGCAGTGCTTAAGTTCATCACCGTATTCGATGGAAGATCTTAAACAATTT